>JAVJIF010001547.1:0-88407 GCA_038442645.1 Agave tequilana | reverse complement strand
AAGCCATTACCAAGGAGACAACTATACTTTCTTGGAATTCACAAGAAACTAGAATTATGCAAGAATTGAAATAGACAATCACCAAAAGAGATAGTAGTAGCTAGGTGAGTCTTAGCTAGCCATGAAACAAGAACTTAGCCTCCATTAAACTAATAACAAAGCTACAATTCTTTATAGAAAGCAAAGATCTAAAGCATTCAATTAAAACTAGAATCAAATGCAAGAATTAAAGCAAATGAAAGAAAAGCATACTCAAGTCTTGCAAAGAGATGATGAAATCTCCATTGATTAATCCTTGACACAGAGTGTCACTCCCTTGGTACAAGCTCTCAAACTGAACTCTCTCTCTCTTTGTCTAGAACTCAAGGAGGAAGGAGATGAAGTCTAAAAAAAACTAGAAGAAAGCTAAACAAAATTACAACAATTCCCTATTTTCTTCTCTCTCTTCCTTAGATCTCGTGCAGACCCTTGGCCACCTATTTATAGGCATTTCTGAGAAGCTTTTGGAGCCAAAACTGTTGGCGCAAAATCCGAGGCCCAACCGTTTCAAAAACGGCCGGCCGCAGATCCTCAAGATCTCCCAGATCCGGCGGCAGAATCTGGGCCGTTGAGCCCAGATTTTTCTGGTGGGATTTGGTAGTTGGGTAGTTAGCCACGTGGCTATCTGGATTCTCCAATTGGCGCGCGGATCTTGGTGAAATCTGATTTGAAATCTTGGCTCTTTTTGATTTAACCCTTTAATTATCACTAATTAAGTGATTAATGACTTCTTCTCTTTAAGGTGTGGATCTGCAAAAATAGAGAAAATAGGGATTAAAAATCACATTTAATATACAATATGCATGGTATGAAGGTGGTATAAAATGCAATATGTGTAACAATCACACCCCCATACCTAGCTTTTGCTCGTCCTCGAGCAAAAAAAATGAAAGAAAAAGAAAGAAAAATAAAATTCTAACTAATTTATTACACCACTTTCGTGGGTGACACGATTGCACTGAGCATGTGCAACAAGCCGTTAAACCTCTAGGTTACCCTAGAGGAGGAGTGTTGTCTCCTGAGGGTTTTCAGCGGATTGCACCCACAAAATCCATAAAAAAGAAAACAAATGTTAGTGTTTTGAAAATGCATTTTGAAAGAGAGACATGTTTCGAACTATTTTGCAAAAATATAAGTGATCTAAGGTCATAAGTCCACCTATAATCATTCTTCCTTAACTTAGTCTCCATGCAAGATCTTGTTCTTCATTAAGGTAAGAATTCAAAATTGGATTGAATATTTTATCTTTCATAAAACCTAGATAGTATGCACACCGTGTTTAGTGAAAATTTTCTGGGATTTCAACTCTAACCATAAAGCCATTTATTTATTCTCTTTTTTTTTTTCTTCTTCCCTTAGTTTTCTTAGACTTTCTAATTCACCCATGTAGCGAGCCTATAACCGATGACTCCCAAACCAGATGGTTCTAGGGCACCAGATGAGAAAACATCCCTCGGGTTAAAGGACTCGAGTGAAAAAGGCCACAAAACTAAAGGGGATTATTTATTTTATCACCGTTAGGCGTGAATAATCATGCTTCTTGAGGCACATTTATCCAGCTTAATAAGTGAGATCACGTTAGAAGTGAGTAACTATGCTTCTTGAGGCACAATTCTCCAGCTTAATAGGTGATGTTTTATCTTCTTTTTTTTTTATTTTATGACATTTTAGGTCTTTGTTTCCATCCCAAAAATTGTGTAGTGTGAAGTGCTTATTATCTAAGGCTTAATTCAAGATAAAAATATCTCCCCAATTTTACTTACTTATCCTATAATTTCAAACAAGATCTATTATTTCAACTAGGTTTAAGATGTTATAATTAAGGCTTTCTTAATTTCTAAGATACATCTTAATCTTCATAAAAATAGATCTAAACTTTGTCTCTTATTTCAAAAAGTTTTTTTTTTTTATATATTTTCTAAAGAAAATAAAATCTAACAAAAAATAGAAATCTACAAAGAAAAGTAAAAACCTAAAAGAAAATGAAAAATCCCTAAAAGAAAATGAAAAATCCTAAAAATAAAAAATCCTAAAATAAATGAAAAATCCTATGTCAGCATCTACCCCCCCATACCTATCTCATGCATTGTCCTCAATGTATGCGATATGAAATGATGCATAAAATAGGTAAAGGACAAAACTACTCCCTCTGTCGTTTGGGACCCCGCGGTGGTGCTAGTCCCAGCCGACTGTGTTCTTCTCAACATCGCCTCCATCCCATCTAAACGAGAGGATTGCTCCTCTACCTTCTTCCTAAGCCTGACTTTGTCCCCGAAATATCCTCTCATGCCTTTCCAGATAGTAGACATGAAGGCTTTTGGTTCCGTTGGGGTTCCTGTCTCCAGAACTGGGGCTCATCTATCCTCTCTAAACTTTCCTCTGAAGAGGACTCCACAGGTACAGCCTCAGGCAAGGCACTGGTTGTCCAGAGCGCCTGCAAGCAACTATTGTATGAGCTTGTGGGTCTCTCTAGCGTAATCGTCACTCGGTCAAATGTAGAAAAAAACAGCGTCTGGCATGAAATGTTGACACAGACGTGTAATTAATATAGGATGAGAATACTTTGCACCCCGAGTGCGAGAGGAATTTTCAATAATTGAACGGAAGATAGTCCGATTCAAACAGACCGTGTGGTTCTGTGTCATCAAGTCATGAATAATCTGTAACACAGGACTATTGAAGGAAGAGGTGTGTTCTAGACCTAGAATGTTTCGTTGGATCCAACGTCCAACGCAATGAATATTTTTGAATGTAGATTGAGCTTTGAGCCCACGATCCTGGACTGTGCAGCGTACACCCATGATGGTTAAGTAATCGATTAATGGCAAGGGGTCGCTAGGATGGGGATAAATGGGGGCATGAGTGATCTGTGCAAGAAGTGGAAGTGTGACCAAAATGTCACCAAATGGCATGTGAGATACAAATTGGTATGGGTCATGATTCACAGATGCATAATCTATTGAATTGTAAAAAGTGTTGACAAGATCGGGGCAATAAAATGCTTCATGCTCATTGTGATCAAACACCAAAGTGTACCAATTCCAAGCGCGGATTCGATCCACAAAAATATGCCCATACCCCCACTTTCATTAAAGAGTGCAGAAAAAATCCCTCTCCACATATAAATTTGGGGCCATAATTGCTAAAGAAAGTAAAGCAAAGGATTTGAGAAAGGAAAATGCAAACCACCCCCGGAAATCGTGGGGGAAATCGAAAACAGTAGTGCAGAAGGCACCCAAGATGTAGATTGAAAGAAATCACTCGGGATCTACCACCAGCAGAGAAAATCAGCCGCGCAGAAGTTTTCTGAGCACCAGAGAAGGCTGAATAGCCGCAGATCGGCGGCTGGAAAGGGCTTTTTGCGGCGGATCTGGGGATTCAGGTGAAGGGGAAAATAGACAGAAGTCGGCTCTGGAAGAGAGGTTCTCAGATCTGAGAAAATATTGGCTGTTGAGGGAGAAGAGTTGATAAAGAGGATATTTATAGGGGTAGGTAAAAAAGGATGTCCAAATTTATCCCTAGGTCAAAGTTATAATTACAACCCTAGGTCAAAGGATTTTGAATATGAATGGAATCCTAGGGAAGAAAAAGAATCCTAGGGATGTGAAATTCTTTTCATGCTCAACAATCCCAAAAAATTTTTATTTTATTTTTATTTTTATTATTTTTTTATTTACAAAAAGTGTAAAAGAAAAATATTTACAAGTGCGGTCCCTAAAATGATATTCAGGAGAATGCATGGGAAACTATACAAATGAAAATGTCACAAATAAACTGGGTCGTAAAGACCCAATTCGTGAATGTCGTGTGACAAGGAATCCGTGGTAAAAAATGGCTTGAGACGTTGACCGTTCATAGTGAATGTGTTGCCATTAGTTGGGTCAAGAATCTCGATTGCTCCGTGGGAAAAAACATTCTGAACAATGAAAGGCCCTGACCACCTGGTTCGCAGTTTACCAGGGAAAAGGTGGAGTCGAGAATTATACAACAGAACCTTTTGTCCGACAATAAAAATCTTCCTGTGAATGGATTTGTCGTGAAAAGCTTGGTTCTGTGCTTCGTGATCCGAGCGTTATCGTATACCTCGTTTCGTAACTCTTCAAGCTCGGATAGCTGCAACTTCCTTAGAACACCGGCTTTATCCAAATCTAGATTCAGCTGCTTTAAAGCCCATAGTGCACGGTGTTCTAATTCAACGGGCAAGTGACATGGTTTTCCAAATATAACTCGGTATGGGGACATACCGAGGACAGTCTTGTAAGCGGTCCTGTATGCCCATAAGGCATCAGTCAGTTTGATGGACCAATCCTTACGATTCTGTCCTACAGTCTTCTCCAGATGAGTTTTATCTGTCTGTTTGTTACCTCAACTTGCCCATTGGTTTGAGAATGATAAGCCGTGGATAGTTTATGAGTAATAGAGTATTTTCGCATCAAGGCTTCAAAAGCCCTATTGCAGAAATGACTCCCATTGTCGCTCAGTATCGCACGGGGGGCTCCGAAACGCGAAATGATGTTCTCTCTTAAAAACTTAATGACAACTTGGTTGTCATTTGTCCGTGTAGGAATCGCTTCAGCCCATTTAGAAACATAATCTACGACTACCAAGATGTATTGGTTACCGTAGGACAGAGGAAAGGGTCCCATAAAATCGATGCCCCAGAGGTCGAAAATTTCGACTTCCAAGATGGGTGTGAGGGGCATCATGTTTCTTTGTGTAATACGACCCGTCATTTGACATCTATCACAAAGCTTGCAAAAGGTATAGGCATCCTTAAAGAGAGTGGGCCAATAGAATCCACTCTGAAGCACTTTTTCCGCAGTTTTCCGTGGACCAAAGTGTCCACCGCAAGCTAACTTGTGACAGAATGTCAAAACACTCTGATGTTCATCCTCTGGAAGGCATCTACGTATGATTTGGTCAGGACAGTATTTGAATAAATACGGTTCATCCCAGAAGAAGAACTGCATTTGTCTCAGAAAACGGTGCTTTTCTTGTCCTGACCAATGGGAAGGAATTTGCCTGGTAGCAAGGTAGTTCACTATATCGGCATACCAGGGTTCTCCATGTATCTCCAAAATATGCTCGTCAGGAAAATCTTCATTAATCGGTATTTTCTCATGAGGTGCATTCGGGATTCTTGACAAGTGATCCGCAACCACGTTCTCAACGCCCTTTTTATCTTTGATCTCCAAGTCAAACTCTTGCAAAAGAAGGATCCATCGAATCAATCTTGCCTTAGCGTCCTTCTTTTGCATCAAGTACCTCAGGGCGGAGTGATCAGTAAAAATTATGGTCCTGGACCCTAGCAGATATTGTCGAAATTTCTCCAATGCAAATACAACCACTAAAAATTTCTTTTCAGTAGTCGTGTAATTGAGTTGGGCATCGTTTAGCGTTCTGCTAGCATAATAGATTACGTGCTGCCTATTATCAATACGCTGTCCTAAAACAGCGCCTATAGCAAAATCTGAGGCGTCGCACATAATCTCAAATGGTTTGGTCCAGTCTGGTGCAGATATTATCGGTGCAGAGACAAGTCTATTCTTAAGCTCTTTCCACGATTTTCGACATTCCTCATCAAAGATATAGGATACATTTTTTCCTAAGAGATTTGTCAAAGGTCTCGCAATGTTGCTAAACCCTTGAATGAATCTCCTATAGAAACCAGCGTGCCCTAAGAAAGATCTAATGTCCTTTAAACATTATGGTTCAGTGAGCTTTGTAATAACCTCCACCTTAGACTTGTCTACCTCGATTCCTATTCTTGATATCTTGTGCCCAAGTACAATTCCGTGCTTGACCATGAAATGACACTTTTCCCAATTAAGTGTCAAATTCTTTTCCGTGCATCGTTGTAAAACCAGCTTCAGATGGTACAAGCATTGCTCAAATGTATCCCCATAGATTGAAAAGTCATCCATAAAATTTCCAAAAATTTCTCCACCATGTCCGAGAACAGGCTCAACATGCAACGTTGAAACGTTGCTGGAGCATTGCAAAGGCCGAAGGGCATCCTACGGTATGCAAATGTTCCAAACGGACAGGTGAAGGTTGTCTTATCTGGTCCTCGGGAGCAATTGGGATCTGATTATATCCTGAATATCCATCCAGGAAACAGTAATACTCGTGTCCCGCCAATCTTTCCAGCATCTGATCAATAAACGGAAGTGGGAAGTGGTCTTTACGTGTGGCACTATTTAGTTTCCTGTAATCAATACAAACTCGAATCTTCGTTGGAAGACGTGTTTGTATTAATTCTTTATTCTCATTCTCCACAACAGTAAAGCCAGCTTTCTTAGGCACAGCGTGAACAGGACTTACCCATTGACTATCAGATATGGGATAAATAATCCCATTGTCTAATAGTTTCAATATCTCAGCTCTAACAGCTTCTTGCATAATAGGGTTAAGTCGACGCTGTGGGTCTCGTTTAGGCTTGGCATCTTCCGTTAAGTGAATCCTATGTTGGACAATAGTAGGACTAATCCCCTTAATATCAGCCATGGTCCAACCAATGGCTTCTTTATTTTCCCTTAACACAGTCAAAAGGTCCTCTTCCTGTTGTTCCGTAAGATTGGATGCAATTATTACCGGAAAGGATTCTTTTTCATCCAAGTACTTGTACTTGAGATGACCAGGAAGAACCTTAAGCTCAGCAGAAGGGACTGGATCTATAACTGGTTGCTCATGGTGCAAGGAAGAATAGGGGTGGAATTAGTAGTCCTATCAACATTTGATCCAACAATTTGATTAAGAGTTAGGTCATCAGATTCTAACTCAAATTCCTCTTCAGATTCATATTCCATCTCCTCCACGTGTTCGCTGGTTAACCCTTCTATCAAGTTAACATCAAAAGAGTCATTCTCCACATCCCTTGGCTGCTTCCCCAGATGGAAGACATTCACCTCCTTCGTCATATCTCCGAACGTCAGCCGCATCGATCCATTCGGCAGTTGATGATCGCATTTGCGGTGGCTAAGAAAGGACGTCCTAGAATGACAGGTGTTTGCGCTCTGTGATTATGTACGGGTTGTGTTTCAAGAACAACAAAGTCAACGGGGTAAATGAATTCCCCCACCCGTATTAAAACATCCGTAATTTCCCCTTGGTAATCTTAACAGAGCGGTCAGCCAATTGAATAGTCATCTGGGTTGGACGAAGGTTGCCTAACCCTAACTGCTGGTATACGGAAAAGGGAAGAAGATTGATGCTTGCGCCCAAGTCTAGCAAAGCCCTATTTACAGTAGTCTGCCCTATGATACAAGAAATGGTTGGGCTCCCTGGATCTTTGTACTTCACAGGGATTGGACCATTAAGCAATTCACTTAGGTTGGAAGCCAAGAAGACTTTCTTAGGGACATTTGCTTTTCTCTTTTTAGTACACATCTCTTTCAGAAATTTGGCGTATGATGGGACCTGTTGAATAGCATCTAAGAGAGGGACATTGATTTGTACTTGGTTAAATATCTCTCTTATCTTCTCCATGTGAACATTATTCTTATGATTTGTAAGCCTATTTGGGAATGGGACAACAGGCTTATAAGTTTGCTCATCAATTTTCCCTTTTCCTTTTGACTGAGAAGTAGATGGTTGTGAACTTGATGAAGGACTATCTTGCACAGGTTGAACTGGAACAGAAGGTGATGGTTTTGACACAGGTTTTGGAGACTGATTTGAGACCTTGTTGTCTACTTGTTTTCCAGACCTAAGGATTTGAATGGCTTGGCATTGGCTGGGTCCCAAGTCTTCAACTTCATGCAGAGGAAAATAAGCTTTGGGATTAGGCACAGGTTGGCTAGGCAGCATTCCTTTTTGCCTTTCAGTTAGGGAATTAGCCAACTGTCCTATTTGGATTTGTAATTTATTCATATCCTGCTGCTGATTGTTCATCATTGCAGCTTGGGTCTTAGACAAGGTTTCAATCATTTTCTCCAATTCGGAATTTTCTTATCTGAAGGATTGGGTGGTTGATGCTGTTGTTGTTGTTGATACTGGGGTTGAAAATTAGCTTGATATGGCACAGAATTTTGATATGGTTGGAATCTGGGTGGACTCTGATATGATTGAAATTTGGTGGGTTTTGGTGGTAAGTCGGTGGATGAGACTGAGACTGAGCAGGGTATTGTTGTGGAAATGGTTGTCTCTGCTGCTCAGTACTAGACTGACTCCAAGAAAAGTTCGAATGGTTTCGCCATCCCGGATTATAGGTTTTGGAGTAAGGATTGTAAGTGGGTCTGGTGTACATGGCATTCGTATTCTCCTGAAAATTTTGAGAGTAATACACTGGACACTCTTCCAACACATGATTCAAATCATGGCAGTAAGTACAACCCGGGTGGATTATAGGTGCAGGGCTAGCCATAGGTGATGGGCTAACTACTGATGATGGGTTGACTTGACTAACAACAGAATTTTCCCTGGATTCTAGCAATTCAATCCTCTTCATCAACTGAGTTATCTTAGCTTCTGAAGCTATCGAGGATCCTATAGAATGTAAACCAGTTCTGGAAGTTGTGGGTGTGGGTTTCTCAGGACATGACTCCCACTGGATTGTCTTTTCAGCTAAAGCCTCAAAAAGATCCCAACCCTGATCTTCATCCTTCTTTAAGAATTCTCCTTGACACATGGTTTCAAGGAGAGTCTTAGTCTGATAATCAAGCCCATCATATAAAATCTGGCACTGGCGCCATTTTTCTATACCGTGATGGGGACACAGGGCTACTAGGTCTTTGAAGCGCTCAAAATACTTCCAAAATGGTTCATTGGCTTCTTGTTTGAATTGCATTATATTCTTCCTCATAATGGCTGTCTTATGAATAGGATAGAACTTTTAAGAAAGACCTTAACGAAATCATCCCAAGAAGAAATTGAGCTGACAGGAAGATTGTACAGCCACTTCTTAGCGATATCCTTAAGTGCAAAGGGGATGAATCTAAGTCTGACAGCATCATCGGTAAGCTGGGAAATCCTCATCATAAGGCATACTTCTTCAAACTCTCGGATGAAGAAGTATGCATCCTCAGATTCAAGGCCATGGAATCGTGGAAGTGTGTTTATGAACTGGGGCTTCAACTCAAAATTACTTCCATTTGTGTTCGGGAGGAGAATACAAGATGGCAATGATGTGCGAATAGGATAGAACTTGTCCTGCAACGACACGTTGTTCGTCATGATTGTGTCGAGTTGTGGTGTATGTGGCAGTGTAGGAACTCTCACAAGCCTCGCAGAATTAGGATCTCTATACCACTCTTGCATACAACAATCAACGTGCACCAATCACACAGGCGAAAAATGAAAAATAACAATCAAGAAAAGAAAATCAATCCAAGCTTTCTAGGTTTCCTGGACCTAGACGACTCCTAACGATAGATCGTCCACAGGAGGTTTGGTGTGGACTTTGACTATAAGCAAATCGGCCAGGGAAGGGTAAAGTTGTTGGGAGGTTTTCCGTCAGAGACGTTCCTTAATTAAGTAACCAACAACCTTCGGGTTTTCGGCCCTCAACCCCTTTCCTAGACACCGATTTTACAAAAGTCACTTTCCAACACTTTTCCCCCTTAGGATAATCTCCTAAGTGAGTCCGGATGTCCCTAGGGCCAACGTCTAGCAATTTTTATTTAGAAGCTTAGGATTGTGAGTACGTGGGGAAAATGGTTTGTGGGCTAAGGAAGGGGTGATAAAATCCCCACCTTATCTTTTTATGGGATTTGCCCTTAGAATCAATTAGTGCAAGTGTACGATATCAACAAACAAGGTTCACTCAAAGCGTAATTTAAATCAAACAATGAGTGAGTCCTAGTCTATATGCTATGCTTACGTACCTTGTCCCACGCACTCTTCAACAGTAAAAGTAAAGGAATTGAAAGACACGTGCCTAGAGATGCAAATGTCTAAACAATTTTTAACTTTTGCAACAAATTTTTACTGTTGATTAGCAGATATCAGGTGAAGCAAACAAGATTTAAAATATAGCAGCAGTTGTATTTTGCAGAAAAGCAAGCCCTGCAGAAAAATGGTCAGTAGTGAACTCCTCTTTGCCGCAAATCTGCGGCAAAAGCCCAGAAATTGCGGCAATTTGGAGGGATCCTGGTCTCTGCTTTCGAGAGCAGAGGCCCAGGTCCACTTATATGTCACTGCTATGCAAATTTTTCTGTTTCTTCAACCTGTAACCTGCAACAGAGAAGAGACTTCGTATTAGTTCTTCACTTTTCAACCACAAACCGTTGCTCTCCCCGGCAACGGCGCCAAAAATTGATTGATAAAAACAAGGTATATGAAGTTCTTGCACAAGAATTAGGTAGAAAAGATAAGGTTTAGAGTTAACCTTTGGTTCTTGTTCACTTCAAATATGTATTTGATATACCTTGTCCAATCTTCGCTATAGCATATAGCTATACCGAGTCGAACCACGAGGAGAGCTAGCGTTAGAAGCGTTACGATATGAGTGAGAAAAGGAAACGAGATTTCTTCTTTGTTAATTACACAAGTGCAAGAAATGTAGAAGAGATGGTGGATTGGTGCATTGTGGGAAAAGAAATTAAAAGAATGAAGTGTGTTGTAAGGAAAAGAATGCTAAAAGAAAGTGTTGTAAAAACTTTTGATAAGAAGATGCATGGCTAGCCTAACTTCACCTCATTGCTAACTTACTAACTCTATGTTGATTGCAAGATTGCCTCATATTGAATCATAGGCAATTTAAAGATAACTTGCATGTTCAAGTGTTGTTTCCCTTTTGAAGCCTAGTGTTCCTTTGTTGTTAACTTGAAGCCTCATCTTGAATCATAGGCTCTCTTAATAGATGTTCATTGAGGAACTCTAGGATTAGTACTCAATTAGTGCTAAGTTTAGAAGAATCAAAGCTCTTTTGAACATTCAAAGCTTAACTACAAAGTTAGCTTGAAGTAAATGAGTTGATCTTTATACAAGTAACACATCCTTGGTGATCCATCCTTATGTTCCATCAAAGGCTCTTGTTCTTGACAAGGCTCTTATTAGAGGCACACATAATTCATGTGGAGTTCTAACAAGCCATTACCAAAGGAGACAACTATACTTTCTTGGAATTCACAAGAAACTAGAATTATGCAAGAATTGAAATAGACAATCACCAAAAGAGATAGTAGTAGCTAGGTGAGTCTTAGCTAGCCATGAAACAAGAACTTAGCCCTCCATTAAACTAATAACAAAGCTACAATTCTTTATAGAAAGCAAAGATCTAAAGCAATTCAATTAAAACTAGAATCAAATGCAAGGAATTAAAGCAAATGAAAGAAAAGCATACTCAAGTCTTGCAAAGAGATGATGAAATCTCCATTGATTAATCCTTGACACAAGAGTGTCACTCCCTTAGTACAAGCTCTCAAACTGAACTCTCTCTCTCTTTGTCTAGAACTCAAGGAGGAAGGAGATGAAGTCTAAAAAAAACTAGAAGAAAGCTAAACAAAATTACAACAATTCCCTATTTTCTTCTCTCTCTTCCTTAGATCTCGTGCAGACCCTTGGCCACCTATTTATAGGCATTTCTGAGAAGCTTCTGGAGCCAAAACCGTTGGCGCAAAATCCGAGGCCCAACCGTTTCAAAACGGCCGCAGATCCTCAAGATCTCCCAGATCCGGCGGCAGAATCTGGGCCGTTGAGCACAGATTTTCTGGTGGGATTTGGTAGTTGGGTAGTTAGCCACGTGGACTATCTGGATTCTCCAATTGGCGCGCGGATCTTGGTGAAATCTGATTTGAAATCTTGGCTCTTTTTGATTTAACCCTTTAATTATCACTAATTAAAGTGATTAATGACTTCTTCTCTTTAAGGTGTGGATCTGCAAAAATAGAGAAAATAGGGATTAAAAATCACATTTAATATACAATATGCATGGTATGAAGGTGGTATAAAATGCAAATATGTGTAACAATCATCTGCCAGCTCATAATTTCCATATTCATCATGAACATCGAGTATCAATCCATATCGAGCAGTCTGGTCTAATGAACCACCTTCTCAATATATCAATAATTAGTGATCAGTTCTCTCACCCTATCAACCAGCTCTGATCCTCAGTCATCAATATATTCACATCTCAATAGCTGAAATAACAAATGTTCTGACACATCTATTCAGATCTCCACACTCCAGTCTGATCAAAGTCATCACACACTCTTACTTCTATCAAGGTCAAACATAAGGTCCCAAAGTCGAGTAACATATCAGACACATGCCTAAGATCTATTAGGTCAAGTCAAGCCAACCAATATCTATTCCTCAAAATCATATTCATCCATCTATAGCCAATATCAAGCTCAAGGGTAAAGTCCTCAATCCAATAAAAATCTAAGAACAGCAGTCAGACTGAAGTTAGTCGACTAGGGAGAAGGAGCAAGTTGACTAGGGTAAGGGTTAGTCGACTAACAAGTATAATAAGTCGACTACAAGAAGGTGCTAGTCGACTAACAGGAAGGCAAGTCGACTAATAGGAGTAACAGCCAGCAACAGAGAGTACATGACCTACAGGACAACACCTAGTCGACTACAGCTATGATAAGTCGACTAATATAGGATATTAGTCGACTACAAGAAATGACAAGTCGACTAGGGAGGTTATTAGTCGACTATAGGAAGTGGGGTAGTCGACTGGGTTGGTTACAGTCGACAAACAGAAAGTCATCAATTATTCTAAAGGAAGCCTAGTCGACTATAGGGCTAAGGTAAGTCGACTAACAAGGGTATTAGTCGACTATCATAAGGGGCAAGTCGACTAATGTTCTGCATACCTGATACTGAATTGAACCTACACACATCCCCAATCTTGTAAACACTAAACATACACATAATTAACACAGAGAGGGAGGGATCAACTCACATGAATGAATTAATATATACATATTATTCCCAACTCTTGTATGTTTATTTATCTCATGTACAAGCCGAACCAACGCACGCACACCACATCATTGAAAAGAGCGAGAATTGAGAACTCGCACAACCACATGTACGTATGCATCCACATAATTTATCATGATAACAATTTAATGTAAACACACGCACAACTGTTAAATAATAAAGAGAAATGGAGACACTCACATTGGAGTGGCTGTCGGGGCGATCTCCGACGACGGGCTGTGCACGCATAGGAGAGGAAGAAGCCGGCCTGATTAGATTCGGGCTGCCGCTACTGCTGCTGCTGGACTCGGCCTGCTGGAGGCTGGCGGCCTGGTCTGCTGATCTGGACAGGGAGTAGGGAGAAGAGGTAGCCAACAGGGGTGGGGAGCTGCGCCCTGCTGGAGCGCTGGATGTGCAGATCAGGGGAGAGAGGGGCGCTGGCCTGGTCTGCAAGGGGGAGGCTTGGGCGCTGCTCGGGACAGTGCGCAGGAGAGGGAGGTCCAAGGGGAGGGGCTGTGCGCGGCATAACCAAGAAGGGGGAAATCCGACCTGGGGCTCTCGGGCTGGATCTGGGCGCGCTGATCAGGGGCCTGCGGCGGCAAGGAGGGGCTGCTGCCAAGGGTAGGTGCAGCAGCTGCTGTTGCGGGTGCTGGTTGCGCAGCTGCTAGTGTGCGGCAGGCCAAGAAAGGGGGCAGGGCTGCTGTTGCGGCTGGTGATGTGCTGCCGGTAGTAAGCGGAAGTCGCGGAGTCGCACGGGTGCTCGTTGGAGGGGATCTGCACTCGGCCAAGGGAAGGGAGAACGGCTGTAGGAGGAGAGTAGCCATGGCGCAGGTTGTACACGGCAAGGATGGAGGCAGCTGTGAGTTGCAGGAGAAGGGATGAATTGGATTAGGTAGAATTTGATTAGTTAAGATAGGATTAGGATTTTGGTTGGATATGGGATTTGTGAAGTTATGATTTGGATATAGATAAGATTTGAATGGGTTGGTGGTTAGGATTTGGATTTTGATGTTAGGATTTGATAGGATATAGGATTATGATAAGTTGTTAGGATTTATATAAGAGATAGACAATTGGGTTTGGGTTTGAGATGAAAGATCACCTAGAGGGGGGGTGAATAGGTGATTATGCTAATCTAATGAACTCAATGCGGAATTTAAAAACTTATGCAATACACTCAAGTGCAATCAACAAGTGATGCACTGATAGGTAGCGAAAAATACATAATTGTCATCATATATACCATCACATTTGCACATTTATTCATATTATAAATGCACATTTATTAATCTTTCGTTATTTAATGTGTGCAGGCCTCGAATTATTATTTTAATAACAAATAAAGCTTAAAGAGCCCAAAAGCCCAGATCCAAGCCCATGTTTGAAGCCCAGGTGAAAAAGCGCAATTACAAGAAGTCAAAATGCAAATACAAGGGCTAAAAGTTGCAAATATCAGAGATAATGAAGGATAAACTTCTATCCAACCCTAAACACTTGCAGGATGAGGATAAAAGTCCAAGATAAGAAGGAAATTCGTGGAAAGAAGATTTGAAGAAATCTGGATTAAGGATAACTTGATTACTAAGTTATCTCAAAAATCCAGATTAAAAGGCCAGGATGCATATTCCAGAAGCAAGCGCCCAGATGGACGGACCAGGTGAGGCCACGCGCCAAAGCGCGTGGCCAGATTCCACAAAAATGCCGCAAATCCGCGGCAAAATCTAAGATTCCGCGGCATTCTGGATGAGTCTGACTACCAGATTTCGTCTACAACTTCATCCGGGACTCTATCTTCTTCTGCACTATAAATATCCGTGCAGGCGCAGCAGAAAGGGCATGCAGAGACGTTTAGGGTTTTCTTTTAGCCAGTTTTCTTTTAGCAAGCTGTAATTTTTGCGAGTTGTGGAAGAAGGAGCTTGTATTTGGGACCAGTTCATCGAATAAAGGTTACTTTTTTTTCTAGTCAATTTTCTGTTATTTAATTTTGCATTTACTTTGTGATTTCTTGAGTTTGGTTTGATCTGTGATCTCTCGATTCTTTTTATTTTCTTTCGTTCTTTATTCTTCTCATATATATAAAAAAAAAGAAAAATAATAAAAAGATGATTAACTAATCTTCCTTTGTGGTTTGCTGAATTCTTAAGCAACCCTAAGCACGTTTGGAGTTGAACAGATTAATAATACTTTTTAGAAACCCTAGGCTTAAAGAAGATTGCTTGAGGACTAAATGGATAAACAGATTTCTAATCTAGGTCACACTTTTAAATAATTCCTCACCCTTCATATTTAAGAACTTTGACAGCGTAACTTCAAGGTAATGCTTTTCTTCCGCTGTACTTAGATGTTAAGATGAAATCGTGTTGAATGTTCAAGTGTGCGAACTAGTAAGATTCTAAACTCCTTTATTCTTGCTTGCACCTTCGCTAATAAACCAAGGATTAATTTCACATATATTAAGATGATGTTCAATCTCCTTAACTTGCAATAGGGTTGTGGTAGAAAATCAGTAAAAACCACATCTTTCATATCATATATATCTCTCAAATCTAATCTCTTTTCTTATTTGAAGCATACAGGGAATCGGCCGAAAAGCTTGCATCGCATCCTTCCCTGAGGATCACGACCCGCTTGAGCCCTTGCTACAGCGGATTCGCATTGAGACTAAGAAATCTGAACTTCACTTCTTTTATTCTTTAAAATCCCAATCAAATTTTGGCGCCGTTGCCGGGGAAGGAACGGCACGATTTCCTCGTTCTAATCATTCTTTATTCTTTCTGTTGCAGGTACAGAGAACAGAAAACAAAAACAGAGCAGCAGCAAGAACATACAGCAATCCAGTGCCTCTGCCCTCGAAGGCAGAGCACCTGGACCTACTAATTTGCCGCAGAAACGCGGCAAAAGCCGCAGATCTGCGGCAGTAGTAGTGAACTACTAACCTGCTTTTCTGCAGGTTGCTCTGCATTGCAAAATTCTAATTTCTGCTGTGATATTATTTCTCTGTGATCACTCTGCAACTGCTAATAAAAAACATTAACCTATTTGTTGAAAATAAAAAAAAAAATATTTTTAGACTCTTGCATTTTAGGGCACGTGTCTATTTTAAGTTTTTAATTCTGTTGAAGAGTGCTGGCGACAAGGTACGTTTGCATAAGCATATAGATTAGGAAACACTCTTGGTTGTTTACTGCTTTCTTGAGTGATTACTTTTCTACAGCTTTACACGTACACTAATTCATCTTAAGGGCATAACCCATAAAAAAGATAAGGTGGGGATTTCATCACCCTTCCTTGGCCCACAAATCATAGCCGTCACACTCACAAACCTAACCTTAAGTAAAATTTGACTAGACGTTGGCCCTAGGTTAACTCGGACTCAATAGGAGATTGACCGAAGGAGGAAAATTGTTCGAAATTAACTCTTGTCAAATCGGTGTCTAGGCAGGGGATTGAGGGCCGAAAGCCCGAAGAACGGTGGTTATTTAATTAAGGAACGTCTCTGACGGAAAACCTCCCACCGGTCTTGCCACCTACCTGGCCGATTAGCTTGTGGTTAACGTCGACAGTAGACCTCCTAAGGACAGTCTAAAGTTAGGAGTCGTCTAGGTCAAGGCTTACCCTAAATTAGGATTTTTGATTGTTTTTCTTTTGATTGATTGGGTGAACTTGTTTGCTGATTGTGCATGCCCGCTTGGTCGAGAGACCCACTTACATCCAGGCTAACTAGAACTAGTTCACCACCCGAGTTCAAGCCCGACCCACACATGGCACAACCAATATCACTCCAAGATAGGTTCTATCCTATTAGGACCTCTCTTCCTTCTTGCATCAAGTTTAACGATGAAGGTGTTGACCCATTTGAGCTTAAGCCACAATACATCAACACCCTTCCGAAATTTCATGGACTTGACTCCGAGGATGCATACTTCTTCATAAGGGAATTTGAGGAAGTATGTCTCATGATGAATATTCCTAAGTTAGGAAAAGATGACATCAAACTTAGGTTTGTCCCCTTTGCTTTGAAGGATTTAGCAAAGAAATGGCTCTACAGTCTAGAGGCCGGTTCTATATCTTCTTGGGATAATTTTGTTAAGGCATTCTTAAAGAAATTTTATCCTGTTCACAAGACTGCATTGATTAGGAAGAATATCCTACAGTTTAAGCAGACAGCCAATGAGCCCTTTTGGAAATACTTCGAACGTTTCAAGGACCTCCTTGCCCAATGCCCTTACCATGGGATAGAGAAATGGCGATTATGCCAAGTTCTATATGATGGATTAGAATATCAAACTAAAACGTTGTTAGAATCCATGTGCCAAGGAGGATTTCTGAAAAAGGACGAAACTGATGGATGGCAATTGTATGAGGAATTAGCTGAAAATACCATCCAATGGGAACCTACTCCTGAAAAATCTAGGACTAATGACCCTACTTCTTCAAAAGGAGGTATCTATTCCATTGAGGCCAACATAGCAACCGATGCTAAGTTAGCTGCTGTTATGCGAAGACTTGAGGCTCTTGAAACTAAAGAGCTAGTCTCTGTGAACCAAGTCAGCCCAACAACTTCGGCGGGCTGTACTTATTGTCAAGATATGAACCATGTGTTCGAGGAATGTCCTGTTTTTATCGCGCATCAAAGCTTGCCCGAACATATGAGTGCGGCCTTCACAAGGCCCGCCAACAATCCGCCCGCCAACAATCCATATTCGCCCACCTACAATCCCGGTTGGAGAAACCATCCCAATTTGTCATGGGGCCAAAGTAACAATGATCAAACTAGGCCCAAATTCTCCAACAATTTCCAAAATCCGCCCTATCAAAATCCTCCACCCTCTTTCCAATATTCACAAATGGAATCAAGGCTTTCCAATATGGAAAGAAAGGTGGACACTCTCGTTAAAAGCAATGACACGCTGGCTCAAGTTTTGACTAGGATAGAGATGCAAATGAATCAGCAAGAAAGGCAAAAGGGTACTCTACCTAGTCAACCATTCCCAAACCCTAGGAACTCTAGTCAAGCTCACTTGGCTGAAGAGAATCATATGAGCCAGTGCAATGCAATTCATACATTGCGGTCGGGAAAACAAGTTGATAACCAAGTATCAACACCATCAAGTTCTAAACAAGCACTCAGCTTGCCTGATCCCACTCCATCTCAACTTGATGCCAACAACACGAAAAAAGACAAGTCAGCCGAAGATATGCACAAGCCCATCGCACCCTACCCAAATAGGCTTAAAGATAAGCAATGTGCACAAATGGATAAGGTACGCGAGATTTTTAATCAAGTCAAGATCAATATACCTCTTCTTGATGCAATTCAACAAGTCCCTAAGTATGCCAAGTTTATTAAGGACATGTGCACAAAGAAGAGAAAGACTAATGTGCCCAAGAAGATTTTTCTAGCCACTAACATTAGTGAGCTTTTGTCCAACCAGATCCCTGTCAAGTATAAGGACCCTGGTTGCCCCACCATCTCTTGCACAATAGGTCAAACTGCAATTAAGCATGCACTTCTTGATTTGGGAGCAAGTATCAACTTACTCCCCTTCTCAGTCTACCAACAACTTGGGTTGGGCGAACTTAGTCCGACTAAGGTTACAATCCAATTAGCTGACCGATCCATAAAAATTCCCAAAGGAGAAATTACCGATGTGCTCATCCGAGTTGGGGAGTTTATCTACCCAGTAGATTTTGTTGTTCTGGAGACCGAACCTGTATCCACTCTTCGGTCTCAAACTCCCGTTATCCTAGGGCGTCCGTTCCTTGCAACTGCAAATGCGATCATTAATTGTAGGAATGGATCCATGAGGTTGACCTTTGGAAACATGACTAAAGAGGTCAATGTCTTCAACCTGGAAAACCAATCTCGTAAGATAAAAGACCAAACATTTGAGGTGAACTTCATCGAGAACATTTGTGAAAAAGAAAGTGAAAATGAGTCTCTATTTCTTGACAAGTTATTTGAGGATAAGTGCGATTTTAGTGATAAGATGACACATGTTGAGAATTATAATTTTAAAGTTCCCTTTAAAAAACGAAGATTTGATCTAAGTATCTTCAAAGAGCCAAGCACTGAAATATCGCATGAGAATATAGTTCAAGAAACTCCGATTGACTTAACTTTCGAAAGTCTCTTTGAAGAAGAACTCCTATGTTTAGATACACCGATTAAGGAGATATTGGTTAATATTCACTTCCAGGGAAAAGTGTTGATTTAAGTTTTGAGGAGATGTACGGAACTGAGCTAGAATTTCTCGGCAAGGAAGTTCCAACTGAAAGGTGTGATGAATTTTTGAATAATGGAGGTGGACATATGATGAGGAAGAGCCTAAAGAAGATGAAACTGGGGGGAGAGAAAGTTAAACAAAAATGTTGGTCTCCCCATTGTGCCTTATAAAGAGAACCCATTGGAATGATGGAAAACGAGCTAGAGGGATGAATCCTAAGCAGCTCTAGGTGAGAGTGATACATGTGTTGTACATATTATGGTATACTATTATTCTTTGCCTCTCTTTACATTTTTCTTCATGCATTCATGCATTTCATACATTGAGGACAATGCATGAGATAAGTGTGGGGGAGGGTTTACTAACATAGAAAAGATTAATTAATAAAAAAATTTCTAAAGATTAATTAATAAAAAAAATATTTTTCTCTTTATTTGTTCTAACATTTCGGAAAAAAAAATTAAAAAATAAAAAAATTTAAATAAAAAAAATTTATAAAAAGGACAGTATTTTGACTTATTTTTTGAAAGAAACCTAAGTTAGTTTTAAGGATTAGGAAAATCATGATTAGGATTTCTAAAACTTGGTCAAAATAAATAAATTGTTGAATTTTTAGGTATAGGAGGAGAAATTGAATAATTAGTTAGTCTTAATTTTTAGCTTAATGAAATGTGCATTCCTAGTACATATCTAGGATTCTAAGACAAAGACCTTGTGCCTCATAAAAAAAAAAAAAATCACCAATTAAGCTGGATACATGTGCCTCAAGAAGCATAAGTATTCACGCCTAAAGGTGAGTTCTAAATAAAAAGTCCTTAGTTTTGTGGCCTAGTTCATTCGAATTTGAGTCCGCGGGGTGTTTTCTCACCTGGTGCCCTAAAGCCGACCGGTTTGGGAGCCACCGACTTTAAGTTCGCTACATGGGTGGATTAGAAAGCCTAAGAAAACTGAGAAATATTATACATGTATTAACACATCTATTAGTCAATTAGTTAGGTATGAGGGCCTCAAGAAGCCTTGATACTTATACGAAAGAAAATTAGATGAGTTATACATGCCAAAAAAAAATTATATTAACACATGTAATAGTCAATTAGTTAGGTATGAGGGCCTCAAGAAGCCTTGATACTTACACGAAAGAAAATTAGATGATGTTATAAAAATAATAAAGAGGCATGAGAGTCCAAATTAAAGAATTCCTAGATTCACAAGGGTGCATATGACTTTTGGTAACGAAAAAGACTATACAAACATTCAATTTTAATCCTTACCTAAAATAAATAACAATTGACTTTATTAGGACTAAGTTTAAAGAATGAATAAAAATGAGGATCCTAAAACTTATAGACTACTTCGTCTCTTCAATAATAATTTAAATATTTTCCTTTTTATGGATTTTGTGGGTGTAATCCGCTGAAAACCCTCACGAGACAACACTCGTCCTCTAGGGTAACCTAGGGTTTAACGGCTTGTTGCACATGCTAAGTGCAACCGTGATTCCTACGAAAGTGAGTTAGCTAGGTTAGATTTTTCTCTTTCTTTTTGATTTTTACTCGAGGACGAGCAAAAAGATAAGTGTGGGGGTGTGATAGGTAGCGAAAAATGCATAATTGTCATCATATATACCATCACATTTGCACATTTATTCATATTATAAATGCACATTTTTAATCTTTCGTTATTTAATGTGTGCAGGCCTCGAATTATTATTTTTAATAAAAATAAAGCTTAAAGAGCCCAAAAGCCCAGATCCAAGCCCATGTTTGAAGCCCAGGTGAAAAAGCGCAATTACAAGAAGTCAAAATGCAAATACAAGGGCTAAAAGTTGCAAATATCAGAGATAAGGAAGGATAGACTTCTATCCAACCCTAAACACTTGCAGGATGAGGATAAAAGTCCAAGATAAGAAGGAATTCGTGGAGAGAAGATTTGAAGAAATCTGGATTAAGGGTAACTTGATTACTAAGTTATCTCAAAAATCCAGATTAAAAGGCCAGGATGCATATTCCAGAAGCAAGCGCCCAGATGGACGGACCAGGTGAGGCCACGCGCCAAAGCGCGTGGCCAGATTCCACAAAAATGCCGCAAATCCGCGGCAAAATCCAAGATTCCGCGGCATTCTGGATGAGTCTGACTACCAGATTTCGTCTACAACTTCATCCAGGACTCTATCTTCTTCTGCACTATAAATATCCGTGCAGGCGCAGCAGAAAGGGCATGCAGAGACGTTTAGGGTTTTCTTTTAGCCAGTTTTCTTTTAGCAAGTTGTAACTTTTGCGAGTTGTGGAAGAAGGAGCTTGTATTTGGGACCAGTTCATCGAATAAAGGTTACCTTTTTTTCTAGTCAATTTTCTGTTATTTATTTTGCATTTACTTTGTGATTTCTTGAGTTTGTTTTGATTTGTGATCTCTCGATTCTTTTTATTTTCTTTCGTTCTTTATTCTTCTCATATATATAAAAAAAAAGAAAAATAATAAAAAGATGATTAACTAATCTTCCTTTGTGGTTTGCTGAATTCTTAAGCAACCCTAAGCACGTTTGGAGTTGAACAGATTAATAATACTTTTTAGAAACCCTAGGCTTAAAGAAGATTGCTTGAGGACTAAATGGATAAACAGATTTCTAATCTAGGTCACACTTTTAAATAATTCCTCACCCTTCATATTTAAGAACTTTGACAGCGTAACTTCAAGGTAATGCTTTTCTTCCGCTGTACTTAGATGTTAAGATGAAATCGTGTTGAATGTTAAGGTGTGCGAACTAGTAAGATTCTAAACTCCTTTATTCTTGCTTGCACCTTCGCTAATAAACCTAGGATTAATTTCACATATATTAAGATGATGTTCAATCTCCTTAACTTGCAATAGGGTTGTGGTAGAAAATCAGTAAAAACACACATCTTTCATATCATATATCTCTCTCAAATCTAATCTCTTTTCTTATTTGAAGCATACAGGGGAATCGGCCGAAAAGCTTGCATCGCATCCTTCCCTGAGGATCACGATCCGCTTGAGCCCTTGCTACAGCGGATTCGCATTGAGACTAAGAAATCTGAACTTCACTTCTTTTATTCTTTAAAATCTCAATCATGCACACACAACCAAGCCAAGCAATTATGAATGCACAATATGAATAGTTGCAAGGCACAAAGTAAAGAGAGAGATAGAGAGAGTCAATGGATCAAGCGCAAACAACAAGATATGTTTCGAGGTTCGAGTACCCAGCTCTACATCCCCGCCTTCGACACACGAAGGATTTCTAATCCACTAGCAAGTCCACAAAGAACTCTCACCAGGAGTACCCAACTCCTCTCTTTACAACCACAACCTCCTCCTTGAGGCAAGCTCCAATCCAACAAAACTATCACCTCACAACCCGAGGGATTACCACAAAGCAAACACAAGGATCACCTCACAACTTGAGGGATACAACCCAAGGCACAAAGCCAAGCAAAGATTGGGTTTTTAACTTGGTGGTTTAAACAACAACCACAAACAATCTCTTTCTCCCACACAAAGATCCTATAGAAGAGATAGTAGGTTTTAGCTCAAGTGTGGAGAAAACCAATGGGATGGAAATCAAAATCACAAAGAAAAATCCTTGGAAAAACTGAAACCAAGATATAGAAGATGAATCAAAACTCTTTTCCCAAAAACCCTTTTCTTGGTTTTCCAAACCCTAGCAAAAACACCAAATGGATTGTTCAATTTGAATCCAAAAACTTCTTTTGATTGCTGTGAAAACACCAGAGAGTAAGGAAAAATTCGCACAAAAAATCTTAGAGAAAAACTCTTTCAATGGGGTATTTATACCCCCAGAAAAATAGCCGTTAGCAGCAGAAAATGCCAGAAATACACTGCCGTTGACCGGTCCGTCGACCGTCCAACGGTCAAATCTGCCCGTTGGCAGCTGCCGGTCGACCGCCCCGGTCGACCCAAACAAACAGAGAGCTCTGCTCTCAGACCCGGTCGACCCTGACGGTCGACCGTCCCGTGTCTGCCAAACGTGCACAGATCTGTGTACGTCGGAAGACTAGTCGACTGGTTGAAGCCTAGAACAAAAAACTAAGTTAGAAACATGTTTAAAAATTCTTTTATCTTTTCTAAAAATCACCAAAATAGTTTTATCATTTTGTATTGATATATAAACATGTGGTAAAAAGTTTAGCTCAAATATCAATCAATATGAACTATTTTTTTGTCTTATCATTTTTACCAAAAACCAAAAACTGTATTTTCTAAAATTTGGATTTTGAATAGAAAATACGTTTTGTCCAAAACTCTTCCAGATACAAAAACATGATATTTAAACACTTTGAAGCATGATGCATATGGATAGAAATCCAATATATATGAAACAAATATATATCCATGTTTTTGTCAATAATTCCAAATATGTTTTGTCAAAAATACCAAAACATAAAACACATGAATAAGTAAGTCAAAACTAAGTTTGTCTAGGAAATTAAAGCATGCATGTATATAGAACAAATCATATATACATTAAACCATGTAAACTTGTTTTGAATCTATCTATTCATGCAAACCAAGATCGGTTAAACCTAAAACCGAAAAACTGAAAACCAATATTCAAAACATGAAATATGTGTGTTGTGAACTTGAGCATATCATACTATTCTAATCTTTACAATTTGGATCTAAACACAAAACTAAACTAAGGTACCGATGTCTTCTTGTAGAGCGCAATCTCCAAGCAGACTCGATCGGAAACTCTTTGATCCACCGAGCAAGTGCTATATATGATCTTTGACGCTCAGGCTCTTGAATCAACATGTGAAAGCTTCCAAATCATCTTGTTGAAGCTAATCATCTACTAATAACTTGATTAATGATCTGAAACTAAAATCACAAGATTATTAGTACACATAACTACATGAGTTAATCATCATCAAAACTAGAGTGGAAGGCCTCTGGGCCAACAATCTCCCCCTTTTTGATGATGACAAAACTCATGGAGTTATATATGCATGGATTAAAGTTACGCATCAAAGAAGCTCCCCCTTAACTCATGCATAAACAAACAACATTAAATATGTAATGAATATCAAATATGAAACATGAAACATGAAACATGCATATCTATGCATAAACAATAAAAGGTTCTAGATACCAATGAAATGTTTAAAACAAAACATGCTCTAGATACCAATTACAAAACATGTTCTAGATACCAATTAAAATTAAACTAAATTAAACTTAATATATGCAAAAACATAAACATGCATATATAAACCAAAATACTTCTCCCCCTTTTTGTCAATCATCAACAAAGAGGTAAAACCAAAACAAAACAAAATCTTCTCAAACAAAACAAAATCGCCTAAATGTTGTTTAATATAAAGAAACAACCTTCGATGAGGGGTAAAAACAAAACCAAATCAACAAATCTTTCTGCCCTTTGTGTTCGAAACAATGAATCAATAAAAATAATATTTTCCCTTTTTGTCTAAAACAAAAACAAAGTCATTTAGAGGTGACAATCAATTAAGGTACCAATTGAAAATATGTCAAAGAATAGTATCTTGATACCAATTGAAAAGAAACAAAAAAAATTATTGATACCAATTTTAAGCAAAAACACATGAAAATCTTGATACAATTAGAAAATAAACATAATAAATTTTGAATGTCTAAACACAAAATTTGATACCAATTGTAAATATTTTTCATTTTGAACATATGATACCAAATTTATAATTTATCTTCTATTATAAAGCAAGGGAGTGGGAATCAAATACCAATTAAAAAACAAAATCAAATTTTCTCCCTCTTTATGAAATACCAACTAAATAATGCATAGGCTTGATACCAATTAAAAGTAATCAATTGAAACAAAATTAAAGCTCAAGCACTAGCATAAATAAGATTTTGTGCTTAAAGATATAGGGATATAATAAGAACAAATAAAACATATATATGTATGAAAAAAATAGATACCAATAGAAATTGATATTTTTGAAATTATAAAACATTCATACATACAAACATATATGAGTATACAAGAAAGGACAAGATTGATACCATTGAAAGAGTTCAATGATACCAATTGAAATAACAATAAGATCAAATGTATATCTCATATAACTATACCTCCAATCATGGTTCAAGTTTTAAATGATTTTCATTATAAGGCTTACATGAACATGATCTCCCATCCAACCCCCATAGAAGGTAGGGGTTTTCAAAAATAGGTTTGAAAATGTAGTATGTTTGAAAATCTCTACCATAGTGAAGAATGCGAACTAGTTATAAGAAAAATATATTAAACTAGTACGAAATCCTTCAAGAAAGGAATCAAACAAAATGTTTTTCATGAAACACATGTAAATCACATGATCACTAAACACTCAAATTCCATAAAGCACATATCATACTCTCATGAAAACAAATCATGAGTAAACTAACAAAGTGAGTGAACAAGTGGTATGTGACACACATCAACATGAAAATTTCAATTAAGCCCATGTGAAATTCCTTAAAAACATTAACACATGAAAAACTAAATTTTCATTTCCAATAGAAATTTCCTAAAGATATGAAAATCATTAAGATCATCAATTGAAATGATCAAATTCTTCAAAACGATTTAAACTTCAAGGCATATGTATGTCATGTACAAACTAAAGTATACATACATATCCTAAACATAATGAGTCCACAAAAGTATATGCATGAAGGCACGTGGCTCAAGGATGTATATGTATAAATGATAGTTTGGACTAGATGGACATATACATGAAGTTAAAAAAAATGATGAATACAAGTCAAATGCAAGAATCATCAAAACTAGACTATACTAGTACATCAAGTGAATACAAATGAGCGTTCAAGCACAAACATATATAAAGGTCTATTTGTAGCTCACTAGTTGTACAAGTATAAATCCTAGTCTTAATGAAAACTTATCATTCAAGCAAGTAGTCAAAACATGAAGCATAAAACGGGAATCATAACCCAACATGATAAACATAATAATCAAAACATGAATTATTAAAACAAAAAGTCATAGTCAACCATATGATTAGCATGACAAAGATATGTGCATTAGATCTATGATTAACATGATAGCTAAAACATAAAGAGAACACAAAATATGGGTCTATACTAAACATGGGTGTCTCAACAACTAATCATGTAAAGCATAAGTCTAATAAACATGATAAATATCATACTAATCATGAACAATAAAACATGATTCAACAAAACAAAAATCATAAACATCCACATGATCATTATGTATATGCATGTGCATTAGATCTAGGGCATACATGTTAGTTTAAACAAGGTGAGAACACTAAATATAGATCCATATAAACCATGGGTGCTCAAGTAACTAAACATGTATAACACTAATCTAATCACATGACATAAGCATAATGAACAATAAACCATGACATGCTATAAATTGATGAACATGAAAAACATGCATAATAAAATGGGAGTTAGAGAATGATACCAAAACCGATGAAGGTGCATCTCTAGTTCTCCAAACCACGGTGGTCCTCCCACCAAATCCCCTTGAGAGTGAAGCATCCAAAAGGTTCTCTTTTAATCTTAGAACGCATCCACCTCAAGGCACCAATACTCTCACGTGATGCGAGAGCTCCCACCTACATCAAAAGCATAGAGGTGGTCTTTGGTACCCATTTCCTTTTGGGTCCACGGGGGTTAGTATCTTTTCTAACCAAACAAGATTAGTTGCTAATTTTCATGATAAACACGATCATAACAAAATCTAGCAAGGTGGCCTTTTCGATCACAATGTGTACAAGTGTACACATGAGCATACATGTAATGGTGGTGACCGTGGGAAGCATGTGTATGCCGTGTAGGGTGTGCATGCAAAGATGGACCTTGTTTCCCTGCGAACCAAGGTTTCCAAACGTGAATGATTCAATGTGCATTGGCTCAAAGTGGAGCCCAAACATTCAATACTTTTCTTCAAAACATTTATATCATTTTCAATAGTGGAAGATAAAGTGGAGCATGCAATAGGTGTGCAAGAAGAAGAATAAGCTATACTAGTATGGCACACATGAGAATCAATTTCAATTTTCAAAGATTCATTTTTCTTTAAAACTAAATCCAATTCTTTTGTAATTGAATCAATTTTGTTTTTCAAAACAAGGTTATCTTTTAAAACAAAATCCAATTTAGAAGATAAAACCTCATTGTTTATCACAACATCATTACAATCATTTTTATTTTTCAAAATCTCAATCTCATTAAGGGCAAGGTCTAGTTGAGATCTTAGTGAGTCACGTTCACTAGTGATCTCTTCCTTTTCTTGCAAAACCAATTCAAAATTAGAACACAAATCCTTTAATTCATTTTCAAAACAAGGTTGTCCTCTTTCAAAAGATTGTGTTTTTTCTAATAAACTTTCAAGCTTTTGAGCAAGTTCCAAATTCAATGTTTGAACTTCAAAACAACCATGGCAATAGGAACTAGAGCTATCATCTAATTGAGTGTCTGATTGTACCTCAAGGGAGTTATTCCTTTGGACCATGAGGCAATGCTCTTCGGACTTTTCTCTCTTAGATCTCCTCATCTTGTTGATAATCCTTGGAAGCTCGGGAGACGTCAATAAGCTCCAAACTGCAAAAGCCGAGTCATAACTATCAAACACCGGTAAAAGATGTTCACTAAGAGATGCTCTAAGTGCTCTAAGTGCTAATGCATTTGCCTTCTTATGCTTGCTACTATTAGGGAATGATTCCATAGTGGAGGCTTGATAAACTAGATGTCCTAGTCTTTTCAAATGGCTACTCATATTGGCCTTCCAAGCATCAAGTCTAATATGGTCAAACATAGGAAGACTATCTATGAGAGCAAACTAAATGAGTGCAAATGAACAATGCAAATGAAGATTAGCAAACCAAGATCTCACTCCTAGGTGGTTAAACCTAAATATCAGGAGCACTAGCTCTGATACCAATTGAAAGATCACCTAGAGGGGGGTGAATAGGTGATTATGCTAATCTAATGAACTCAATGCGGATTTAAAAACTTAATGCAATACACTCAAGTGCAATCAACAAGTGATGCACCACAACCAAGCCAAGCAATTATGAATGCACAATATGAATAGTTGCAAGGCACAAAGTAAAGAGGGAGATAGAGAGAGTCAATGGATCAAGCGCAAACAATAAGATATGTTTCGAGGTTCGAGCACCCAGCTCTACATCCCCACCTTCGACACACGAAGGATTTCTAATCCACTAGCAAGTCCACAAAGAACTCTCACAAGGAGTACCCAACTCCTCTCTTTACAACCACAACCTCCTCCTTGAGGCAAGCTCCAATCCAACAAAACTATCACCTCACAACCGAGGGATTACCACAAAGCAAACACAAGGATCACCTCACAACTTGAGGGATACAACCCAAGGCACAAAGCCAAGCAAAGATTGGGTTTTTAACTTGGTGGTTTAAACAACAACCACAAACAATCTCTTTCTCCCACACAAAGATCCTATAGAAGAGATAGTAGGTTTTAGCTCAAGTGTGGAGAAAACCAATGAGATGGAATCAAAATCACAAAGAAAAATCCTTGGGAAAAACTGAAACAAGATATAGAAGATGAATCAAAACTCTTTCCAAAAACCCTTTTTTTGGTTTTCCAAACCCTAGCAAAAACACCAAATGGATTGTTCAATTTGAATCCAAAAACTTCTTTTGATTGCTGTGAAAACACCAGAGAGTAAGGGAAAATTCGCACAAAAAATCTTAGAGAAAAACTCTTTCCAATGGGGTATTTATAGCCCCCAGAAAAATATAGCCGTTGGCAGCAGAAAATGTCAGAAATACACTGCCGGTCGACCGGTCCGGTCGACCGTCCAACGGTCAAATCTGCCCGTTGGCAGCTACCGTCAACCGCCCCGGTTGACCCAAACAAACAGAGAGCTCTGCTCTCAGACCCGGTCGACCCTGACGGTCGACCGTCCCGTGTCTGCCAAACGTGCACAGATCTGTGTACGTCGGTCGACCGACTTCAGCCAAGTCGACTTGGTCAGAAGACTAGTCGACTGGTTGAAGCCTGGAACAAAAACTAAGTTAGAAATATGTTTAAAAATTCTTTTATCTTTTCTAAAAATTACCAAAATAGTTTTATCATTTTGCATTGATATATAACATGTGGTAAAAAGTTTAGCTCAATATCAATCAATATGAACTATTTTTGTGTCTTATCATTTTTACCAAAACCAAAAACAGTATTTTCTAAAACTTGAATTTTGAATAGAAAATACGTTTTGTCCAAAACTCTTCCAAATACAAAACATGATATTTAAACACTTTGAAGCATGATGCATATGGATAGAATCCAATATAAATGAAACAAATATATATCCATGTTTTTGTCAATAATTCCAAAAATGTTTTGTCAAAAATACCAAAACATAAAACATATGAATAAGTAAGTCAAAACTAAGTTTGTCTAGGAAATTAAAGCATGCATGTATATAGAACAAATCATATATACATTAAACAATGTAAACTTGTTTTGAATCTATCTATTCATGCAAACCAAGATCGGTTAAACCTAAACCGAAAACCGAAAACCAATATTCAAAACATGAAACGTGTGTGTTGTGAACTTGAGCATATCATACTATTCTAATCTTTACAATTTAGATCTAAACACCAAACTAAACTAAGGTACCGATCTCTTCTTGTAGAGCGCAATCTCCAAGCCGACTCGATCCGAAACTCTTTGATCCACCGAGCAAGTGCTATATATGATCTTTGACGCTCGGGCTCTGGCTCTTGAATCAACATGTGAAAGCTTCCAAATCATCTTGTTGAAGCTAATCACCTACTAATACTTGATTAATGATCTGAAACTAAATCACAAGATTATTAGTACACATAACTACATGAGTTAATCATCATCAAAACTAGAGTGGAAGGCCTCTGGGCCAACATGAGAGTATTGGGTAATAAAAACGGGTTTGGATACGGGTAAAAGTAATGGGTATAGGATAAAGGGTATTGGGCTAATGGGTAGAGGATTAGGAATCAATGAAACATGAACAATCACAATAATAACAACATATATATAATAATAACAATAACACTACTACTAATAATAAATTTAAATATAGTAAAATAAATACTTAAAAATAGAAATGCAGTATTATCAGTTAGGGGATATTACATTCTACCCACCTTATAAAAATTTCGTCCTCGAAATTTCAAATAAGCAGGGAATGATAAGAGAATCAAAATACAGTGATAAAATAATAAGCTTCTATGTCGCCTCACTGAGACACCATTCCGCTGCGCGCTCTGATCTCCGCTACCAGCTTCAGAATGAGGTAACCAGTTTTAAAAGATAAGATCAGAAAAAGATAGAATCAAAAGAAGAATAGAAATCAAGATGGAATTCAGATCACTCTAAAGAAGAGGTGCGATCAGGGAGATCGAAGGTTAAAGAGATGATTCTCAAAGATAGGACAGTCAATTCTCAAGTGGACTCAATATCATCGTGTGAATCCTATATGTATATTGCAGTGTAGTTACAACTCGTTCAAGTTATCAGTAAGAATCAAGTCCGTTTTATTGCGAACCTGGCTCTGATACCAAGAAAACCCTGTCACGCCCCGCTTCCCAAAATACGTGGGAACGGAGTCGCGACGAGAGTCGGCGACGTATATACGCAAGGAAAATACCCCACATATATACGCTAAGCCTAAAGTAACCTGAACAAGCTATAAATCCAAACCAAAATCAATCAATATCACTGCAATAATACATATAAAGTCTAACACAATGATAGCATATGAGTAAGAATAGGAATGTGACAGGATGCGATATATGAATGGAAGAGTAGGAATACCGATAATCAAAAGGGAGAGACTCCAGCTCCTCAAGGTAAATATGATCCTCTCCAATACCTGATCAACAATAAATAGCCCCGATCTGGATATGCAGATCCAGGGAGTCAGAACTCCTAGTGAATGTATAAGAGAAAAGGGAAAGACATGCGAATATAAATGTACACGTGCTGGAATAAACAGAAGTAACATATGAAACATGGATAGAAAATAATGAAGCCAATCATACAACATCAGATGTCCAATCGGGTGTCAGGTGTACAGTCAGTTAGTTGGTATCATTAGATGTTTACAATCATCAGTATATCAAGTTCAGTTTACAAGGTCAATGTAAGATTTCAGTTTGTTATTTATTATGTCAGCGAACACTAATTGTCACCTGTAATAGACGCATCCCATACTACGTCTACTACACGTGTCAATCAGGGTCCTAAGTTATTGAAACTGATTGGTTGGAGACATTATCATGCTTTAGGTGGGTCCCGTACATACCCGGGACCACGGCCTCAGTTTCCTGGCGCTGAACCAGGCCGTACCGCTAGGTACTCAGTAATAGTAACAGTAATCACTGTGAAAATAGTGGAACAGTAGCAGTACAGATGGATGTCAGTCATCCCCCAGGACCCCTGCAGTGGAACCCTCAGTCGGCTGCGCAACCTGTATCCTAGGTCCACCCAAAATACAGACGCTGTCTCCTCCATCAATTTCCTCAATCCCTGTGTAAGTTGTTCAATTACTTTATTATTAAATTCAGTAAAAACAATCAATACTCATGTTACCTATAACACTGGGGCGATACGGTGACAGTAACGATAACTGTACAGTAACAGTCGATCAGTAATCGTATACACGGTGAACAATATCAGTAACCGTGTATACGATGAATAATAGGACTGTACAGGGTGTTACGGTCAAACAATCTTTTCCCAGTAACTTTCAGTAACATGAATTATACAGTAACAGTCTAGACACATCTAGTCAATATACAATCTCACATATATAACCATCCCAAATCTCATACTTATACTGAATACAATACTAATGAATCTGCCAGCTCATAATTTCCATAGTCATCATGAACATCGAGTATCAATCCATATTGAGCAGTCTGGTCTAATGAACCACCTTCTCAATATATCAATAATTAGTGATCAGTTCTCTCACCCTATCAACCAGCTCTGATCCTCAGTCATCAATATATTCACATCTCAATAACTAAAATACAAATGTTCTGACACATCTATTCAGATCTCCACACTCCAGTCTGATCAAAGTCATCACACACTCTTACTTCTATCAAGGTCAAACATAAGGTCCCAAAGTCGAGTAACATATCAGACACATGCCTAAGATCTATTAGGTCAAGTCAAGCCAACCATATCTATTCCTAAAAATCATATTCATCCATCTATAGCCAATATCAAGCTCAAGGGGTAAAGTCCTCAATCTAATAAAAATCTAAGAACAGCAATCAGACTGAAGTTAGTCGACTAGGGAGAAGGAGCAAGTCGACTAGGGTAAGGTTAGTCGACTAACAAGTATAATAAGTCGACTATAAGAAGGTGCTAGTCGACTAACAGGGAACGCAAGTCGACTAATAGGAGTAAGAGCCCGCAACAAAGAGTACATGACCTACAGGACAACACCTAGTCGACTACAGCTATGATAAGTCGACTAATATAGGATATTAGTCGACTACAAGAAATGGCAAGTCGACTAGGGAGGTTATTAGTCGACTATAGGAAGTGGGGTAGTCGACTGGGGTTGGTTACAGTCGACAAACAGAAAGTCATCAATTATTCTAAAGGGAAGCCTAGTCGGCTATAGGGCTAAGGTAAGTCGACTAACAAGGGTATTAGTCGACTAACATAAGGGTCAAGTCGACTAATGTTCTGCATACCTGATACTGAATTGAACCTACACACATCCTCAATCTTGTAAACACTAAACATACACATAATTAACACAGAGAGGTAGGAATCAACTCACATGAATGATTATATATACATATTATTCCCAACTCTTGTATGTTTATTTATCTCATGTACAAGCCGAACCAATGCAGCACACCACATCAATGAAAAGAGCGAGAATTGAGAACTCGCACAACCACATGTACGTATGCATCCACATAATTTATCATGATAACAATTTAATGTAAACACACGCATACTGTTAAATAAATAAAGAGGAAAATGGAGACACTCACATTGGAGAGGCTGTCGGGGCGATCTCCGATGACGGGCTGTGCACGCGTAGGAGAGGAAGAGGCCGGCCTGATTGGATTCGGGCTGCCGCTACTGCTGCTGGACTCGGCCTGCTGGAGGCTGGCGGCCTGGTCTGCTGATCTGGACAGGGAGTAGGGAGAAGAGGCAGCCAACAGGGGTGGGGGAGCTGCGCCCTGCTGGAGCGCTGGATGTGCAGATCAGGGGAGAGAGGGGCGCTGGCCTGGTCTGCAAGGGGGAGGCTTGGGCGCTGCTCGGGACAGTGCGCAGGAGAGGGAGGTCCAAGGGAGGGGCTGTGCGCGGCATAACCAAGAAGGGGAAATCCGACCTGGGGCTCTCGGCTGGATCTGGGAGCGCAGATCAGGGGCCTGCGGCGGCAAGGAGGTGCTGCTGCCAAGGGTAGGTGCGGCAGCTACTGCTGCGGGTGCTGGTTGCGCAGCTGCTGGTGTGCGGCAGGCCAAGGAAGGGGCAGGGGCTGCTGTTCGGCTGGTGATGTGCTGCCGGCGGAAGCGGAAGCCGCGGAGTCGCACGGGTCTCGTCGGAGGGGATCTGCACTCGGCCAGGGAAGGGAGAACGGCTGTAGGAGGAGAGTAGCCATGGCGCAGGTTGTACACAGCAAGGATGGAGGCGGCTGTGAGTTGCAGGAGAAGGGATGAATTGGATTAGGTAAAATTTGATTAGTTAAGATAGGATTAGGATTTTGGTTGGGATATGAGATTTGTGAAGTTATGATTTGGATATAGATAAGATTTGAATGGGTTGGTGGTTAGGATTTGGATTTTGATGTTAGGATTTGATAGGATATAGGATTATGATAAGTTGTTAGGATTATATGGAGAGATAACAATTGGGTTTGGGTTTGAGAGTATTGGGTAATAAAAACGGGTTTGGATACGGGTAAAGTAATGGGTATAGGATAAAGGGTATTAGGCTAACGGTAGAGGATTAGGAATCATGAAACAGGAACAATCACAATAATAACAACATATATATATAATAACATAACACTACTACTAATAATAAATTTAAATACAGTAAAAATAAATACTTAAAAATAGAAATGCAGTATTATCAGTTAGGGGATATTACATTCTACCCACCTTATAAAAATTTCGTCCTCAAAATTTCAAATAAAGCAGGGAATGATAAGAGAATCAAAATACAGTGACAAAATAATAAGCTTCTATCTATGTCGCCTCACTGGGACACCACGATTTCGCTGCGCGCTCTGATCTCCGCTACCAGCTTCAGAATGAGGTAACCGGTTTCAAAAGATAAGATCAGAAAAGATAGAATCAAAAGAAGAATAGAAATCAAGATGGAATTCAGATCACTCTAAAAAGAGGAGGCGATCAGGGAGATCGAAAGGTTATAGAGATGAATTCTCAAAGATAGGACAGTCAATTCTCAAGTGGACTCAATATCATCGTGTGAATCCTATATGTATATTGCAGTGTAGTTACAACTCGTTCAAGTTATCAGTAAGAATCAAGTCCGTTTTATTGCGAACCTGGCTCTGATACCAAGAAAACCCTGTCACTCACCCCCGCTTCCTAAATACGTGGAAACGGAGTCGCGACGAGAGTCGGCGACGTATATACGCAAAATAAATACCCCACATATATACGCTAAGCCTAAAGTAACCTGAACAAGCTATAAATCCAAACCAAAATCAATCAATAATCACTGCAATAATACATATAAAGTCTAACACAATGATAGCATATGAGTAAGAATAAGGAATGTGACAGGATGCGATATATGAATGGAAGAGTAGGAATACCGATAATCAAAAGGGAGAGACTCTAGCTCCTCAAGGTAAATATGATCCTCTCCAGATACCTGATCAACAATAAATAGCCCCGGATCTGGATATGCAGATCCAGGGAGTCAGAAACTCCTAGAGAATGTATAAGAGAAAAAGGGAAAGACATGCGAATATAAATGTACACATGCTGGAATAAACAGAAGTAACATATGAAACATGGATAGAAAATAATGAAGCCAATCAATACAACATCAGATGTCCAATCGGGTGTCAGGTGTACAGTCAGTTAGTTGGTATCATTAGATGTTTACAATCATCAGTATATCAAGTTCAGTTTACAAGGCAATGTAAGATTTCAGTTTGTTATTTATTATGTCAGCGAACACTAATTGTCACCTATAATAGACGCATCCCATACTACATCTATTACACGTGTCAATCAGGGTCCTAAGTTATTGAAACTGATTGGTTGGAGACATTATCCATGCTTTAGGTGGGTCCCGTACATACCCGGGACCACGGCCTCAGTTTCCTGGCGCTGAACCAGGCCGTACCGCTAGGTACTCAGTAACAGTAACAGTAATCTCACTGTGAAAACAGTGGAACAGTAACAGTACAGATGGGATGTCAGTCATCCCCCAGGAACCCTACAGTGGAACCCTCAGTCGGCTGCGCAACCTGTATCCTAGGTCCACCTAAAATACAGACGCTGTCTCCTCCATCAATTTCCCCAATCCCAGTGTAAGTTGTTCAATACTTTATTATTAAATTCAGTAAAAACAATCAATACTCATGTTACCTATAACACTGGGGCGATACGGTGACAGTAACGATAACTGTACAGTAACAGTCGATCAGTAATCGTATACACGGTGAACAATATCAGTAACAGTGACAGTAACAGTAACCGTGTATACGATGAATAATAGGACTGTACAGGGTGTTACGGTCAAACAATCTTTTCCTAGTAACTTTCAGTAACATGAATTATACAGTAACAGTCTAGACACATCTAGTCAATATACAATCTCACATATATAACCATCCCAAAATCTCATACTTATACTGAATACAATACTAATGAATCTGCCAGCTCATAATTTCCATAGTCATCATGAATATCGAGTATCAATCCATATCGAGCAGTCTGGTCTAATGAACCACCTTCTCAATATATCAATAATTAGTGATCAGTTCTCTCACCCTATCAACCAGCTCTGATCCTCAGTCATCAATATATTCACATCTCAATAAGTAAAATAACAAATGTTCTGACACATCTATTCAGATCTCCACACTCCAGTCTGATCAAAATCATCACACACTCTTACTTCTATCAAGGTCAAACATAAGGTCCCAAAGTAGAGTAACATATCAGACACATGCCTAAGATCTATTAGGTCAAGTCAAGCCAACCAATATCTATTCTTCAAAATCATATTCATCCATCTATAGCCAATATCAAGCTCAAGGGTAAAGTCCTCAATCCAATAAAAATCTAAGTACAGCAGTCAGACTGAAGTTAGTCGACTAGGGAGAAGGAGCAAGTCGACTAGGGTAAGGGTTAGTCGACTAACAAGTATAATAAGTCGATTACAAGAAGGTGCTAGTCGACTAACAGGGAAGGCAAGTTGAAAACATTGATTTCCTTGGTCATGTCTCCAAAAGTCAATCTCATGGATCCGTTTCTATAATTTATGATTGCGTTAGCAGTTGCTAGGAACAGACGTCCTAAGATGACGGGAGTTTGGGACCTAGGATTAGACACAGGTTGTGTCTATAAAACAATGAAATCTACTGGGTAAATAAATTCTCCTACACATATAAGGACATCGTTAATCTCTCCCTGTGGAACTTGGATCGTAACTTGAGTTGGGCTGAATTCATGATTGAGGCAAAACCTGCACACAAAATACGGAATTATAGAACTTAGAATGAAGATGTGCAAGTACTCAATTCTTACCGCTATAGCAAGTGGCTATGCGGGTCGTGATCCACAAGGAGAGTTTTGTGATAGAAGCATTTACGTTCTTTATTGAAATCGTTATGAAGAAAAGCGAAGATTCTTCTTTGTTTAAAGTTAAGAAAATAAGAAAGAATGTTATGTTAAAGAAAGAAAACAATAGATGGAGTAGGTGGAGAGAGATGGAGAATGGCTATTTACAAAGAAAAGGGGAAAGAAGAGTGAAATTGATTTGGAAGAGGTGGTGATCTATACTAAAGAAATAAAAGAAAAGAAAGAAAGAAGAGTGAAGAAATACTTACCTAGTTAGATTGATGAGTTACCTGAAAACCTTTGCATGTTCTACCTTTGTTTAGGAGGCGTTCAACGCATAGATCATAAGCCCGAGCTCAGTCCCCGTTCGCATTATATCATCAAGTCTCGCACAAGCATGAAGTGATACGTCTTGAGGAGGAGAACGTCTTCATGAACTATCGTTGGCACTCACATAACATCGTTATACTTGTGCTTTGGAATTCTCTTGTAAACTCAACAAAAACAAACGAGGTAAAGTAGAAGGAGGAAGAAGAAAGCAAAAGAAAAGTAAAGTAAAACAGAACATAAAAACAAAGCATTTACCTTTATTACTTACTGAAACAATGGAAGAAAGGAGGAGGGTACATCGGTGTCACTCTTAACATCAGCCTCTCTCTTACTTACATGAATCATCATCTAACCTAAGCCTACATACAATTTACATGAAAAGAAAAGAAAAACCTAAACTAAGAAATGAAAAACTTGGCTAAGTCCTATCTCTGCATGATCGTCCATTTTTCAGCGCAAAGAATGCCCTTTTATAGGCATAACCCACACCTATAGGATCCCGGGGAGGTCGAGGGAGCAAACGCTCCCCCTAACTCCCCAACAAAGCCGCGGAAACGCGGCTAAGGCCACGTTTCCGCGGCCAGGGTGTGGCCAGATGGCCACACCCTGTTGGTGGGTCTCTCTGGGAGTTCCTTCTGCCTTTATCTTTAGTTGGTTTCTTCGTTTGGGTCCAGGATTATGACGAAATGGCCTTGGATTCTTGGCTTTAACCGATCGATTCTGAGAGGATTCTTCTCAACCGGTTTTTAACCTCTTGATTTTGCCCTGATTCAGTGAGTGCGAATTAATTCTGATTTAATTCAGAATTTTGGTGGGTTTTGGTCTCATTTCTCTTCATCTCCTTAAAGATTGGGCCTGCAAATAAATCAGACAATTAATTAGGACAATGCAGGTTTTTATTCTATAATAAGTATGGACATATGATATTAAATATGCAACATTAGCGACCAATCACACCCCCATACCTATCTTTTGCTCGTCCTCGAGCAAACAACTAAACTATACTAGAGATTATTAGACCACTTTCGCAGGTCACGCGATTGCACTGAGCATGTGCAACAAGCCGTTAAACCTCTAGGTTTCCCCTAGAGGACGAGTTTTGTCTCGTGAGGGTTTTCAGCGGATTGCACCCACAAAATCCATAAAGAAAGGGAAATAAAGAGTTAGTATTTTCGAAATGCATTTTGAAAGAGAAAAATATTTGAAATATAATTGTAAGATCTAAGCAATCTATAAGTTATAGGAAGACTGAATTCATTCCTAAACTTAGTCTCTATTCAAAAATTTGTTATCAATCAAGGTAAGGAGTCAAACTGTACTTCTCATCTAGTTTATTACTTTACCCTAAGTCATATGCACCTTGTGATTGTGAAAATTTTGACTAAGGGTTCATTAACTCTAACTCTTATGCCTTATTTATATATATATATATATATATATATATATATATATATATATATATATATATATATTGTTGTATTATTCCTTAGTTTTATTAGGCTTTCTAATCTGCCCATGTAACGAGCCTTTATCGATGACTCCCAAACCAAACGGTCTTAGGGCACCGGGTGAGAAACACCCAAGGACTTAAGGACTCAAGCAAATAAGGCCACAAAACTAAGGTTTTTATTTATACAATGTACCCCTTTTAAGCGTTAATACTTATGCTTCATAAGGCATAAATACCCAGCTTAATCAGAGGATACACATTTTTTTCTAACTCATCTACGATGAGAATTTTTTTTGTACATGACAAGGACTCTCCTTGGCCAGATTTCCTCCTTGATCTGCATCCTATGTTCAGCAGTAACCATTCTTTCTGACTTCTCCTTTGGGGCAGAGGTCCAAAAAACTGGAATTCGACATCAATGGAGAAGAAACCAGTGAATATTGCTTACTTAACCTTTTGATTTTAGCCTTCCATTTTTGCGGATGATCTGCAGGTTTTCAGTAATGGCAATGAGGAGTCACTGAAGTAATTCAAAGTTCAGGATTGATACCGCTCCTGCAAAGGCAGAAGAACGGAAGGTTGGGGATGGATATGATAGGAAAGACACAGGGCTTATTCCGTCCCTTTTGAAATTGTTCGAATGAGACACATACTTTAATAAAATCCCCAAACTCCCCGAAAAACAAGAAAGAATCGGTCGGCTCCTCTCTTCTCGAGAATCCATACATCCCTTCTCAGTGTATGGACAGCTATCTCTCGAGCACAGGTTTGCAGCAAAAAACTGTCATTTTCTGTCCCAGAACAGCAGCCCCCGGAGCATAAATACTAAGGCTTGCTTAGGCCAAAGCACCTAGCTAATCATAATTAGATTTTTTTATTATTATTATTATTTTTTTTATAAGGCATAAGAATCTTTATTTTTGAACCCTAAGTGTGTAAGTGTATGAAGTGTGCATATTTCATCAAGGTAAAGATCAAGACTAAATTACTTTGACAAATTTTCTTCCTAACCCTAAAAATCAAACAAATAATCTTATTTTGACCAAGTATAAGAAATCCTAATTTGGATTTTCCTATTCCTTAAAATTAACTTAATTTCTTACAAAAATAAGTCAAAATATTGTTTCTATTTTTCAAAAAGATTTTAATAAAAATAAAACCTAAGTTATGTTAGAACCCTCCCCTACACCTATCTCATGCATTGTCCTCAATGTATGAATTATGCATAGATGCATGAAAAAGAAGAAAGGGAAGGAAAGTGTTACCTTAAGGTGGTGGTTCCGGTGGTGGTCTGATTGGTCCACGAAATGCGGCCCAATCAACTTTTCTTGGGGCTTGGAGGAACCCACCATAATAACTCTAATATAACCCACTAAAAAGATGAATCCATGAAGAATTTTTATTAAAATTTAACCCCATCTAATTTCCATATTCCATAACTAATTTTGGAGTCAAATTTGTCAACCACCTTGTCCCAGAATGGAGTATGAAATGATAGAACGGTTGACTTGGACTCAGGAAGGACAGGAACTAATACCAACTCAGGAAGGTGACTTAAGTCAAATAAAGGTTCAGGAGTCGAAATTGGTTCAAGAAGCGGGTCCAAGTCAAGAAGTTGAAACTCAAGTCCACATGTATTTTCTAACAATGGGATGTGACCTAATATGGGTGATTCCAGTTCAGGAATGATAGGTGGAGGAATCAAAACTGACTCTAAAATATTACTCAAATTTGGTAACAAAACAGGAGTCAATATTGATTCAGAAAGTTGAACTGGATCACAGATTTGAGAATCTTGGTCACATATCTCATTGAGTTCAATATCAAAAAATTGAAAACTTGCCAATTTGTCAATAGGATTTTCAAAATTGTATAATTGGTCAAGTTCAATATGATCCTCAAAGATGGGGGATTCAATTTCATGATGAATAGGCATAGGATCCAACGTTGACTCGGGGAAAGATCGAAATCAGGTGAAGATATCGGAGTCATAATCGAATCAGGAAGTAGAATTGAATCACTCAGTTGGGGTTCAGGATCATATTCATTTTCAAGTTCTATTTCAGGAAAAGGATAACTTGCTAAACTGTCAATATCTTTTTCAAAATTTGGAGTTTGGGCAAGTTCAAATGGTTGTTCTGAAATGGAATCTTGATTTCCAAAACTACATGACTCTTTGGCTCTAACAGAATGGCTAGTGACATCAGAACTGGTCACACGGTGAGAACGTAGAGATTCGACCATCATATCTATGTCACGATTTCTAGCATTTTGAGCATGAGTCATGGCTTCAAGCATCTTTTCATAATTGATGGATTCATTATTTTGATGAAAAGATGAAGTGTTGTCTTGGAAGTGGTAGTGAAATTGTGAGTCCATCAGATTTTGTGATTGTTGTTTGGACTCACGCATACTCCTTTCCAAAATTGATGGTTTTCTATTTTGGACTGGTGGAACTGAGTATGACTCTTGGAATATTGTGGACTAGGTGGATAAGGGGGACAAGTTGGTTGAGAATTATGCTCGGGGAGGGTGAATCCCCACTAACTCGGTGAAGAGTTGAAATCATTATGGAATTATAGTTATTAGATTGGGGGTATGGGTTATATTGATTCGGATAAGACCAATCCGGCACACTAGGTTGGTTAAAGTCATGATATGCCGGGTTGGTAATATCCGAAAAGAGTTTGATGTGTAATATGGATTATTATTGAAGTTGAAAAAATTGTTATTATAGGCCATATCACACAATGGAATACAAACAAAAAGAAAGAAAAACAACCAAATAAACAAACAAAGAAAAAGAAAAAAATTCTAACCTAAGTTAGGGTAGACCTATGACCTAGACGACTCCTAACTGGTTAGACTGTCCACGGGAGGTCCAATGCAGACTTTGACCACAAGCTAATCAGCCAGGTCAGGGCAAGGTTGGTGGGAGGTTTTCCGTCAAAGACGTTCCTTAATTAAATAATCACCAACCTTCGGGCTTTCGGCCCTTAATCCCTTTCCTAGACACTGATTTGACAAGAGTCAAATTCCAACACCTTTCCCCCTTAGGATAATCTCCTAATTGAGTCCGAGATGTCCCTAGGGCCAACGTCTACTCATTTTAAGTTAGGCTTGGGTTAGTGAGTGCTTGGAATCTGATTTTTGGGCTAAGGAAGGGTGATTAAATCCCCACCTTATCTTGTTAATGGGTGGTGCCCTTAAAATCAATTTGTGCAAGTGTACAAGATAAATCAGATTCACTCAAAGCGATATAAATCAACCAAGAAGTGAGTCCTATGCTAAATGCAATGCATACGTACCTTGCTCCAGCACTCTCCAAATGTAAAAATAAATGAATTGAAAAGACATGTGCCTAAAATGCAAATGTCTAATCAATTTTTTTCTTTTCAACAAATGTTTTACTGTTGATTATTAGCAGGCTTATGTGATGGCATATAAGAAAAGTAGAGTTGCAGAAAACTAGAATTTGCAAAGCAAGCAACCCTGCAAAAACACGTTAGTAGTCCACTCCTTTTTGCCGCGTTTTCGCGGCGTTGGCCGCGGATCCGCGGCAAAGCAGAGGGCACTTGGTCTCTGCTTTCTAGAGCAGAAGCCCAAGGCCACTTATATGTTACTGCAACTTTAATTCCCTGCTTTGCTTGCCCTTTAACCTGCAACAAAGAAGAAAGTTCATTTTAGTTCTAACAAATTTTCAAGAAAAAATCAGATTTCAATAAAACAACGTTACCCTCCCCAGCAACGGCGCCAAAATTTGATTGAGGCAAAACCTGCACACAAAATACGGAATTATAGAACTTTGAATGAAGATGTGCAAGTGCTCAATTCTTACCGCTATAGCAAGTGGCTATGCGGGTCGTGATCCACAAGGAAGGTTTGCGATAGAAGCGTTTACGTTCTTTATTGAAATCGTTATGAAGAAAAGCAAAGATTCTTCTTTGTTTAAAGTTAAGAAAATAAGAAAAGAAAGTTATGTTAAAGAAAGAAAACAATAGATGGAGTAGGTGGAGAGAAATGGAGAATGGCTATTTACAAAGAAAAGGGGAAAGAAGAGTGAAAATGATTTGGAAGAGGTGGTGATCTATACTAAAGAAATAAAAGAAAAGAAAGAAAGAAGAGTGAAGAAATACTTACCTAGTTAGATTGATGAGTTACCTGGAAACCTTTGCATGTTCTACCTTTGTTTAGGAGGCATTCAACGCATAGATCATAAGCCCGAGCTCAGTCCCCGTTCGCATTATATCATCAAGTCTCGCACAAGCATGAAGTGATACGTCTTAAGGAGGAGAACGTCTTCAAGAACTATCGTTGGCACTCACATAACATTGTTATACTTGTGCTTTGGAATTCTCTTGTAAACTCAACAAAAACAAACGAGGTAAAGTAGGAGGAGGAAGAAGAAAGCAAAAGAAAAGTAAAGTAAACAGAACATAAAAACAAAGCATTTACCTTTATTACTTACTGAAACAATGGAAGAAAGGAGGAGGGTACATCGGTGTCACTCTCAACATCAGCCTCTCTCTTACTTACATGAATCATCATCTAACCTAAGCCTACATACAATTTACATGAAAAGAAAGAAAAACCTAAATTAAGAAATGAAAAACTTGGCTAAGTCCTATCTCTGCATGGTCGTCCATTTTTCAGCGCAAAGAATGCCCTTTTATAGGCATAACCCACACCTATAGGATCTCGGGGAGGTCGGGGGAGCAAACGCTCCCCCTAACTCCCCAACAAAGCCGCGAAAACGCGGCTAGGGCCGCGTTTCCGCGGCCAGGGTGTGGCCAGATGGCCACACCCTGTTGGTGGGTCTCTCTGGGAGTTCCTTCTGCCTTTATCTTTAGTTGGTTTCTTCATTTGGGTCCAGGATTCTAACGAAATGGCCTGGATTCTTGGCTTTAACCGATCGATTCTAAGAGGATTCTTCTCAACTGGTTTTCAACCTCTTGATTTTGCCCTGATTCAGTGAGTGCGAATTAATTCTGATTTAATTCAGAATTTTGGTGGGCTTTGGGCTCATTTCTCTTCATCTCCTTAAAGATTGGGCCTGCAAATAAATCAGACAATTAATTAGGACAATGCAGGTTTTTATTCTATAATAAGTATGGACATATGATATTAAATATGCAACATTAGAGACCAATCAGTTCGCCTAATCTAAGTTGTTGATATATGGAGAAGGGAAGCAAATAATGCTTGCTTCTAAATCGAGGAGTGCTCTACTAATTTCAGCTTGACCTATTGTGCAAGAAATGGTGGGCCAACCAGGGTCTTTGTACTTGACTGGGATCTGGTGGACAATAGCTCACTAATGTTAGTGGCTAGAAAAACTTTCTAGGCACATTTGTCTATCTTTTCTTGGTGCACATGTCCTTAAGGAATTTGGCATAACTAGGGACCGGTTAGATTGCATCAAGAAGTGGTATATTAAGCCTAACTTGATTAAATACCTCGAGCAGTTTCTCCATATGTGCATTATTATTACTCCTAAGCCTAGTTAGAAATGGGGCTATAGGTTGGTGCACTTGTTTTGCTGACTTATCAGCTTCAGTTTCTTTCGATTTTTGTGGAGATGGAGTGGAACTAGATGGAGTAGACAATTGAGCTGGTTCCGGTGGCATGGATACTTGATTATCAACTTGTTTCCCTGACCTCAATGTATGAACCAAGTTACACTGATTTGAGTCTTGAGCCTCATTGGCTTGCCTAGGATTCCTAGGGTTTGGCAATGGTTGACTTGGTAGAGTTTCCTTTTGTCTTTCTTGTTGATTCAGTTGCATCTCTATCCTAGTCAAGACTTGAGCTAGTGTGTCTTGGTTTTTAACTAGAGTGTCTACCTTTCTTTCTATATTGGAGAGTCTTATTTCCATATGTGAATTTTGAAAGAGGGTGGAGGACTTTGGTTGGGAAAATTTTGTTGATAAGGAGATTGTTGAAAGTTGTTGCAGAATTTTGGCCTTATTTGATCATTGTTGTTTGGGTCCCATGAGAAATTTGGGTGATTTCTCCAACCGAGATTATAGGTGGATGAATATGGATTGTTAGCGGGCCTTGTGAAGGCTGCATTCATATGCTCGGGTAACGTTTGATGAGCTATAAAGACGGGACATTCCTCTAACACATGGTTCATGGCTTGACAATAAGTACAGCCGCCGAAGGTGTTGGGCTGACTTGGTTCAATGAGACTGGTTCTTTAGTTTCAAGAGCTTCTAATCTTTGCATCACAATAGCTAGTTTAGCTTCAATAGCTATGTTTGCCTCAATGGAATGTACACCTCCATCAGAAGAGCTAGGGTCATTAGTCCTAAATTTTTTCAGAGTTGGTTCCCATTGGATGGTCTTATCAGCCAAATCTTCATATAATAACCATCCTTCGTCTTCGTTCTTTTTCAAAAATCCTCCTTGGCACATGGATTCTAATAGGTTTTTATTTGATATTCTAATCCATCATAAAGAGCTTGACAAAGTTGCCATTTCTCTATCCCATGGTGAGGGCATTGGGCAAGGAGGTCCTTAAAACGTTCGAAGTACTTTCAAAAAGGTTCATTGGCTGTTTGCTTAAACTGCAAGATGCTTTTCCTAATTTGTGCAGTCTTGTGAATGGGATAGAACTTCTTTAAGAAGGCTTTGATGAAATTATCCCATGATGATATGGAACCGGCTTCTAAACTGTAGAGCCATTTCTTTGCTAAGTCTTTCAAAGAGAATGGGACAAATCGTAATTTAATGGCATCTACTCCTAGGCTGGGTATTTTCATCATTAGACATACTTCTTCAAATTTTCTTATAAAAAAGAATGCATCCTCAGATTCAAATCCATGAAATTTGGGAAGAGTGTTGACGTATTGTGATTTTAGCTCAAATTGGTCAACACCTTCATCGGGCAACTGAATGCAAGATGGAAGAGAGGTCCTAATAGGATAGAACCTATCTTGCAGTGATGGTGGTTGTGCCATGTGTGAATCGGGTTTTTGTTCGGGTGGTGAACTGTTCCTAGTTAGTCTAGATGTGACTGGGTCTCTCACCAAGCTGACATGCACAGTTAACAAACAAGTTCACCCAATCAATCAAGAAAGAGAAAAAATAATCAAAAATAAAAAATCCTAATCTAGGGTAAGCCTGGACCTAGATGACTCCTAACTTTAGACTATCTTTAGGAGGTATATTGCCGACCTTAACCACAAGTTAATCGACTAGGTAGGTGGCAAGATCGGTGGGAGGTTATCTGTCAAAGACATTCCTTAATTAAGTAACCACCAACCTTCGGGCTTTCGGCCCTTAATCCCCTTCCTAGACACCGATTTGCGAGAGTTAATTTCGAATAACTTGGCTCCTTTAGCCAATCTCTTAATGAGTCCGAGTTAACCTAAGGCCAATGTCTAGTCAATTTTTATTTTAGGGTTAGGGTTGTGAGTGCAACGGAGATGATTTGTGGGCCAAGAAGGGTAATAATGTCCCCATCTTATCTTGTTTATGGGTTTTGCCCTTAAGTGATTTAGTGCACGTGTAAAGTAATAGACAAATATTCACTCAAAAGCAATAAATCAGCCAAGGGTGCTTCCTAGTCTATATGCAATGCGAACTTACCTTGTCGCCAGCGCTCTTCAGCAGAAATTAAGAAATTTAAATAGACACGTGCTTAAGATGCAAGAGTCTAATTTTTTTTTAATTAGTCAACTAATAGGTTACTGTTAGTTAATTAGCAGTATGCAGGGTGATCACAGAGACAAATTATCAACTGCAGAAAATAGTACTTGCAATGTGCAGCAGCCCTATAAAATTGGAAGCACAAATAAGCTATTAAGCCATGGTACCCTGCAATAGCCGCGGAAACGCGATTTTTCAGTGTTGCCTCTGGCTTTGCCTTCTAGGGCAGAGGCACAGATTTTTCAATTTTCCTGCGCTGTAATAAATTTTCCTGTTAGCAGATCCTACAAACAAAAACAAAATAATTAGTTTTAGAGAATATTGTACCGTTCCCTCCCGGAAACGGCGCCAAAATTTGATTGAGACGGGAAAATAATAAAGAAAGAGTTAAATTTAGAAGATCTTAGTCTTGTCTCAATGTAACCGTGTAGTAAGGGCTAGACGGGTCAATCCACATGGAAGGATACGATGGAAGCTTTCGGAACAATTTTCTCTAAAATTGGCTTAGAAAAAAAAGATATTGATTGTAAGAAATAGATTTAATCAAGCAAAAAGAATTATAGTCTACTAATCATCTACCACAACCAAAGTGTTAGTCTAAAAGAATGAACATCATATTGAATGAAGAATTATCTACCCAAGGGTTTTGATCGAAAATCAATAAAGATGAATAAAGATGTTGTAAACCCTAATTAGTTTGCACTGATAAAAATTAAACTATAGTTCATCCTAATTTCAAAGTATAGCATAAGAAAAGTTTACTTAAAATTATGCTATCAAAGTATTTAAATATGAACTATGAATAACTATTTAAAAAGTGCAACACAAATTAGTTAAACTTAATTATTGATTCATCTTCAAGAATACCAATTTAATCCTAGGGTTTCTAACAAGCATAGGTGTCAATCAGTTCATCTTTTAAATTAAATTAGGGTTGATCGAGAGATTAGCAAACTATAAGTTTAATTAGTTACTCATATTTTTATTTTTATTTTCAATTTTTATGAATAAGAAAAGTTGCATCAAACTAAAAGAAGAACAGTGAATAAGTTAAAGCAAAACTAAATTTAACTTAAAAACAAGAAAAGTAAAAAGAATGAAGAACTTTTTTAGTGGATGTCACTGACCAATTACAAAGCTCCCTGCTTCTTCAACAATCTTCTTCTCCAAATAAATAAAAAGACGAAATAATACAAGAAATTTGGAAAGAAAAGATGATCTAAAGAAAACCCTAAGCTTCAGCTTTGAGATCTCTAGAAGTATTCTGAGATGTCTCTGCTCATGCCTCTGCTGGGGTATTTATAGGAGGAAGCCTGGGATAGTGACTCATCAAAAGGCTGACTCATCAAAAGGTATATTCTCAGAATTTTGAAGTTGAACTGTGAATATGCTGAGAATATCCTTTTCTTCTCTTGATTGGAAATTTAATTGAGTTGGGCTGCAGCTTGCTGTCAAATTGATGGCTCAATATGACTCATCCAATGATTCAAATGGAAATAGTAGTCAACAGCAAAGTTGTAGCCCTTTCAGTGTTCTTTCTGAAACATCTTAAATCATTAGATTTGTATTTTTATAACGAAAGTTATTATCAAATTACTAAACGATGGTCAGGCTAAATCCGAATTTTGATTGTAGACTTTTGGAGTTTCCTTCTATGACTATATCTTGCCATATAATTAAAGGGTATGATCTCAGAATTTGGATTTAAACCCTAAATATGCTGCTGAGAATATTCTTTCTTCTACTTGGAGAATATTAATTTTTCAATCACAAATTTAATTGGATTTTTCTTTCAATTTTCAAATGATTGCCTCAAATCTCTGAATTTATTGTGCTTTTTGGGCTTGTTGGATTTTTGGGCTTTTGGCTTCAATTGTGCTTCATTTATTTATTATTTAATTACTCAAGTCATGTACAACATTAAACAATAAAACGTTACGTAGCAGTGCTTTATAAAAGAATAAGTAGGGAAATATGATGATAAATATGCACTTTTGACTACCTATCACTACTATAGGTCTCGTCGATGCATGTCTGGAGATAGCGAATAGATAAGCAGATATATTGCATGTCATTCTGAACTCTGTGCTCTATTCTTTCAAAATTTGCGGTCATCTTCAGATCATGCTCACGAAGCTGAGCAGAGAGAGCTGAGTATGGGTCAACAGAGACTGAGGAGGCTGAAGAGGATCTAGGGCAACAACAGGAATGATAGGAGGGGCTGAGGAGTAGGAGCACGCTCCCTAGCAGACATCCTCTTTAGGAGAGCGCTGTTGATATCAACAGATGGTTCGATAGACCGTTCAGCAGAAAGATCAAATTTTAACTATTTGAGGAGTGGGGTAATGAACATTACAAATGTTGTTGGAACTTGCTTTTAATGAGACATTTGTGAAGCTATATCATTTGAAGCTCTATCACAAGCCTATTCAAGAGTTCTTCATGATCAAGACTTCCCATGGAGAGTTGATAATGATGTGTATTGTAATTGTTAATAGCATGTTAAAAGCCTTGACACACACACACATCATAACCTATTAGTCGACTTATACTATTTGCAAGTCGACTTATACATAGTATAGTCGACTTGATCATTTCCCTAGTCGACTAGCCTTTTGTCTTGAAAGATCCCAACTCTCTGTTTGTCACTTCTAGTCGACTTAACAGAATACATAGTCAACTAATACCTGGCCTAATCGACTTATAATATAGTTGTGGTCGACTTGGTTCAGTTTCCAGAAACTTGTCTATTGATTCAAACTTGACCTAGTCGACTTGGTCTTTTCTATAGTCGACTAACCTTGAGAAATTTGCCTACCCTAGTCGACTAACCCATATCTCAAGTCGACTAATGGCAGTTTCTGACTGCTGGACAGTTTCTCTATTCTGGTATTTTCTTCAACGTTATCCAACGTTTAAACATTCAAAATGGTCCTAATAACTACCCTAACTAACCCTAGAGTTCAGCTATAAATAGGGTTGTTATCCTAGGCTAAATACCAATTAAAATATAGTTTTCTGACCAAAAATCCTGAAAAATATTCTGGTTCTCTGAAAATTGTTCCCACTTCCAGTTCTTCACCAATTCCTACTCTTTTGTGAAGATCTCTGAAAGTTCACCTATATTAGCCCTTGTCCACGATCACATACCTGAATCAAGGCTTATAGGAAAGGTTGTAATCACTCAAAGAAATCATTGTACAAGAGCGTCTTCTTGGTGTAGAAGAGAGGTTGTACAAGGTATTTTGTTCTCTTGGTTGTAAGAGGAGTTGTACACATTTGGCAAAAGAATTTGTCAAGTAGTGTGCAAGGTGTTGATTTTGGGTGTACAAAGTCAAGGATAAAGGAAAATCTCAAGCGGGAGGCTTGGGGACTGGATGTAGGTCACAAGGACCGAACCAGGATAAATCACTCGTGTTTGCATTTCCTTAACTTTTCTGTGATTTGTTTTCTTTTATTGCAAGTGCTTTATTTATTTAACTCTAATCATTCTTTGTTTAGTATATGTGTTGACATTGTATTTCAGATCCACAATTGGCATCATTTTGGGACCAACATTTGGTATCAGAGCCCTGCATACTTAGTCAACAATCTACAAGGATGGCAACGGAGTTCCCTTCATCACAATTCAAAGAAGGACATTCTACACAATGTCCACCGCTATTTGACGGATCCAACTACAACTATTGGAAGTGTAGAATGAAGATCTACTTGCAATCGCTCAACTATGACTTTGGAACATCGTAGAAGCACCGTACACCAAGCCGACTACCACTACAACGCTTGGAGTGATGATCAAAAGAGGAATGTGAACCTTGATGCCAAAGCCATGAATGCTTTATTCTGTACCTTAACCAAAGAAGAATTCAACGTGTGTCAACAGCCACTTCTGTAAATCAAATATGGCACACTCTTCAGGTAACACATGAAGGCACAAATAAGGTTAAAGAATCTAAGATTTCTATTCTTGTCCACAGGTTTGAACTTTTTAAATGAAGGAGAATGAAACCGTCTCAGAAATGGTTACAAGATTCACCGACATAACCAATTCCTTAGCATCCCTTGGAAAGGAATACACCCAAGTAGAAAAAGTTCGCAAGATCCTTCATGCACTTACATCAGATTGGGAGGAGAAGACAACCGCAATCGAAGAAGAGAATGATCTCTCAACAATGTCGTTAGAAACCTTATTGGTAATCTAATGGCATATGAAGTGCAACTCAAAGAAGAAAGAAGGATGAACAACAATCTCTCTCAAAGAAGAAAGAACTTGCCTTCCATGCATACTCAGGCACGGACAATTCAGATGACGATGAAGAGGAGATGGCAATGCTTTCAAGAAAATCAGAAGATTCTTAAAGCAAGGTAAATTTAAATGTTTTAATTGCAATAAAACAGGTCATATGAAGAAGGATTGCCCATTGCTCAAAATAAAGGTAAATTCAAGAGGAAAAAGTTCAAAAAGAAGAAAGACTACCAAGCATCATGGGAAAACAGTGATTCCTCTTCCTCTGACGAAGAAGAAACCACTGAACATGTCAACATCTGTTACATAGCGCTAGAAGAAGATGAGGTACCATATACTGAACTTTTAGATGCATTCCATGAATTATTCAATGATCTAAAGAATGAAAAAATGAAAAATAAAGTTTTATTAAAGGAAAATGAAAAATTTTCAAAGAAATTCATGTTATGTCTCTCAAGTTTCTTCTATAAATTCTCAAAAAGATGATTTTGAAATAGTAATATCATCATTGAAAAAGGATAATGAGAATTTTATAAAAGAAAATATTTGCTTAAAAGGAAACTATGTCTTTAAATGAAAGAATTTCTGTATTAATAAAGACATGTCAGTTTTCAAAATAACATATGAAGAGATTTTGAAAAATGTGACTAAGATTAATCAAGGAAAAGAAAAGTTGAATGATTTGCTATCATATCAAAAGATATTACATAATCATTATGGTATTGGATTTTTTGAACAATCTTCATATGTTAGTAATCCATATAATTCTTTTGTGAAAATAAAGTCCGATATTGTTTAAAAAAGAATTAAGAATAAGTTCATATGGATTCCTAAAAACTTAAGCATTTTTGACAAAAATACTTATATTGCATCATACATACATGATATATGTAATTCATGTAATTATGTGTATACTAACAGATGGAAACCAAATTCAAATTGGGTTTGGTCTCCTAAAGGTTAATGTTTTACTCTTATGATTGGTACCATCTAATGTTTATCTTTCAGGTACCATACAAGAAGTTTCATAAAATAAAAAAAAACTTCAAATATTTATCATATATATATATTTGTTATGATATATTTGTTGCAGGGGGAGAACACAAGTATTTCTATATCTGTTATAACCCATTTTCTGCAGGGGGAGAATATATAACTTATTTTCTACAGGGGGAGCATTTGTGCACACAAAGTGTCTTCATCAAAAAGGGGGAGAATGTTGGAACTGGCTTTTGATGAGGCATTTGTGAAGCTATATCATTTGGAGCTCTATCACAAGCCTATTCAAGAGTTCTTCATGATCAAGACTTCCCAAGGAGAGTTGATAATGATGTGTATTGTAATTGTTGATAGCATGAAAAGCCTTGACACACAAACACACATCATAGCCTATTAGTCGACTTATACTATTTTCAAGTCGACTTATACATAGTATAGTCGACTTGACCATTTCCCTAGTCGACTAGCCTTTTGTCTTAAAAGATCCCAACTCTCTGTTTGTCACTTCTAGTCGACTTAACAGAATACCTAGTCGACTAATACCTGGCCTAGTCGACTTATAATATAGTTATGGTCGACTTAGTTCAGTTTTCAGAAAATTGTCTATTGATTCAAACTTGACCTAGTCGACTTGATCTTTTCTATAGTCGACTAACCTTGAGAAATTTGTCTACGCTAGTCGACTAACCCATATCTCAAGTCGACTAATAGCAGTTTCTGATTGTTGGACAGTTTCTGTTTTCTGCTATTTTCTTCAATGTTATCCAACGTTTAAACATTCAAAATGGTCCTAATAACTACCCTAACTAACCCTAGAGTTCAGCTATAAATAAGGTTGTATCCTAGGCTAAAATACCAATTAAAATATATAGTTTTCTGACCAAAAATCCTGAAAAATATTCTGGTTCTCTGAAAACTGTTCCCACTTCCAGTTCTTTAACAATTCCTATTCTTTTGTGAAGATCTCTGAAAGTTCACCTATATTAGCCCTTGTCCACGATCACATACTGAATCAAGGCTTATAGGAAAGGTTGTAATCACTCAAAGGAATCATTGTACAAGAGCGTCTTCTTGGTGTAGAAGAGAGGTTGTACAAGGTATTTTGTTCTCTTGGTTGTAAGAGGAGTTGTACACATTTGGCAAAGGGGATTTGTCAAGTGGTGTGCAAGGTGTTAATTTTGGGTGTACAAAGTCAAGGATAAAGGAAAATCTCAAGTGGGAGTCTTGGGGACTGGATGTAGGTCACAAGGACCGAACCAGGATAAATCACTCGTGTTTGCGTTTGCTTAACTTTTCTGTGATTTGTTTTCTTTTATTGCAAGTGCTTTATTTATTTAACTCTAATCATTCTTTGTTTAGTATATGTGTTGACATTGTATTTTAGATCCACAATTGGCATCAGTTCGGGACCAACAATGGTAAGTGCCGTTTGGGAACATGAGGAGCTCAGAGACCATGAAATCGATGATGAGCTTAGGAATGTTAACTTTAATGCCTTTCAGAAGGCAATAGATCAAGAGGGGAGTAGAACCCGAGCATGACTATTTTCTTCTTATTCAGGAGATCATAGAACACTATTTTAGCTAGGACCTCGGCGGTGAGCGTATAATACTTCACCTCCTCGTTCCTAACTAAAGTAGGGTTATCATCATCGTGAAATAGGAAAGATGCGGTGAGGGCAGATTCACTGTTAGGATTTTCAAAATCATGTATATCAACATTATATATACCTACACCCTCACAAGAGAGATGTAGCAGATGGGCAAATCGATCAAAAGAAATATTAATGTCCTTGCCCAAAACCTTAGATCTGATATGATTGTTTTGTAAAGACAGATTAGAGTAAAAATAATGCATAAGCTCAGGATAGACGAGTTCCTTAATGGTGACTAGGTATTCAAGAGAGCTTGTATTTAAAATATTTGCTAGATTCAAGTGCACAAAATCAGCAAGCACAACAGATCTACCAGAAAGTACATGCTTATTATAGATCACAGAAAATCTATGAGACGCATTCTGAGAAACAAAAGGGTTTGATGATGATTCGGGTTGATTATCCTTCTCAGATCTAAGCCTCTCTGACATGGTAAAGATAGGAAGATGATAAACAAGATTTGTAGAAATTTTAGAAAGATTTCCAAAAAAATTATTAAATAAAGTAGTTTTTGGAGATTAGCGATTAAACCTTGAAGAACACAAAATTTCTCCTTGAAATTAAACAAATCTAAAGTTTTGAGGAGATCCAACAAATTTTAGGGATTAATTTGAGATTGGAAAGGGTTTGGGAGAGATGAGAGGAAGGAAAATAGAGGAGAAAGAGGATGGAGTCGGGGGAGAAAGAAAAGTATGAGAGAGTTGGGATCTAGAGCTTTAAAACGGGTGAAAAGCATAACTGACCTGACTCATGATTGACCGCTCGGTCAACCGGGTCTAACCGAGAGCTTCTCGGTTATAGTCGGTCGACTGGCTTAGGCCAAATTTTTTGTTGTATATCAAATTTTCTCGATCGACCGCCCGGTCGACCGGACCTAGATTAGGTCAACTCGGTCGACCGGTCGGTCGATTGGAACTACCCAAAAATCAGTTTTTAGAAAATATTAATTAAGGGCTTTTGAAAATATTTTAATATTGGATATTTTTAATACATCAAATAGAGAAATAACACAAAAAATATTATAGGCATGAAAATGATATCAAAATATTTTTTTATTCTTATTATATTAAAAATATAATTTTCAACAATTAAATCATATATTAAGCAATTAAAAAATAAGATATTGAAGCCGAATACCCTTAACAGGTTCAGAACTTCTCCTCGTCATTCCTCTAGATAAGAGTTAAGGCGCACAATTGCTATCTTGATTTATTACTTAAATATGATTTAAATGTGATACCTAATCACAAGATAGATATATAAACAAATATATATACATGTAGATGAGCAAATAAATTAATCTATGTACACATATATGTAAAGATATCTATCAACCAAGTGAGCATAGGAAACATGGGGAAGCAATTCATGGGCTAGTTAAGAACAACGGCAATGTTAACAGAGTAGCTCAAATATAAGCAAGCCATAAAAATAACAAAAAAAAATCATGCATTCATAACTAAAGCATATTAACACAAAAGAGAAGCTAGCTATTCCTATGCATATAGAGATCTAGCTAGAATTGAAATTTTCAAATGGAGAAGTGATCAAACCATAGGCAATCTCCAAATAGGTGCTTCTTGATAACGATGCATATGACGATTGATCCTTTGAGCTCCGATGCATTCACCACCAAGGTACCATCTCCCCCTATGTCTTGGAGGAGGATGATACACCTACATCAATCAACTTTGGTGTATTTTTTGGTACTCAAACCTTTTTGGATCCTATAGGGTTAGTACTTTTTTGAACCCAAACATTTTTGTTTAACATATTTAACTTAGCATAACATTTTTTCTAAATGGCCTTTGCGCGCAATGCACATGTGTACACTTTGCCATATATAAAGCATGCTTATATTGATGTATATGTGCATGTTGTGCATGCTTATCATGGTGTGTGTGTGTGTGTGTGTGTGTGTGTGTGAGATGAATGAGGTGCATGCTTCCTTTGGGTTTTTCCCTTTAGAAACATAGCAAATTTGTCTGTGTCAAATGCACACTTTTTCAAAGTGTATCCAAAATATCAATACGTTTTTGGATATCTTCATTTTTGTTAAAGCAATATTAGGGCTTTTACACTTACAAACAAGTTTGTATTTATCAAAATCCTTTTTCGTTTTCTCAAAAGAAATAGATAAGTCATTTTTCTCTTTAAAACAATTTCTAGTTTATTCTTCAAAAAATCATTTTCCTTTTTCAATTTTTATTCTGTACGAGAAAATTTTCATATCTATTTTGTAATTCTTCAAAAATTATACAAGTTCATCCATAGTTAAATCATTATCTTCTAAAGAGGTTTCGAGATTTACCATGGAAGTCTCCTCTTCGTTTGCCATGAAGCAAACGTGTGCGGCATCAATCTCCTCTTCGAAATTCGTTTCTGAATCATCTCAAGTGGCTACCATCGCCTTCTTCTTCTTATGCAAGATCTTGGATGTAGTGGCTTAAAGTGAGGGGCAATCCCCAATTAGATGGTCTCTTCTTGCAATGAAAGTAAAGACCCATCTCCTCCTTCTTTTCAAATCTCCCTTGATGTCTTCCTCTTCGGAATTTATTTGTCTTCTCTTTTTATAAAACATCTTGCCCACTCTTTGAATGAGCATAGCAAAGTCCTCATCACCATCTTCCAACGATTCTTCTTCATCAAAATATGAGAGAGTAGCCTTGAAAGCTATCACTTTCTTCTTTGGAGTCTCCCTTTCTTCTCTCACCTTCATTTTCATCTCATGGGTTTTGAGATTTCCATGAATCCAGAGAAATTCATCTCCTCTCTATCACTGAGCTTCTTAAGAGTTGTCGCCTTGTTTCCAAGCTTTGGGGAGAGCTTTAATGACCTAGTGAATCTTTTGGTCATTGTCAAGTGTCACCTAAAAAAGATAATCCATTAGTAATCTTGGTGAACCGAGTAAGCATCTCATCAATACTTTCATTTTCAAGCATATCATATTGAGAACGAAGCAAATCAACTTTAGATCTCTTAACTTGCGACGTCTCCATGAGTAATGATTAGATCATTGCAAACTTCATAAGCGAATTTACAATTAATTACATGAGAAAGGTCATCATCATTTAATGCTGTGTAAGTGCATATTAAGCTTTGGCATTGATCTTATAGTCCTTGATGGTTGCTTCAGACATTGTATCCTTATCACCGTGAGGTTCAACAAATTCTTTGGTAATGGCCCTGGCAACTCTAACTCTAAGGGACTTAAGGAATAGGTTTATCTTGACCTTCCAAATGGGGAAGTTCAACATATCAAATTTGGGTGGGGACTTGTTGCTAGAGAAGTCGTGTGATGCCATGAAAACAAGTATAATTGCACACACAAATAACAAATGCAACAAATGAATATAGCCAAATGAAAGGATCTCCCTAAGGTGGTTAAATCAAAACTAGGGTTAGGCTCTGAAATCATTGTAAATCACCTAGAGGGGGGTGAATAGGTGACGGCTATACTAAATGGCAAATAATACGGAATAAAAATTTACGTACTAGCAACCTAGCAAATACCAATCACAAAACAAGAAATACTTGCAAATAAGTAAATAATATAAGTGTGCAAGTATGCAAAGAGAGAGTAGAGTGAAGAGAGAAGAGTAAGCAATCGCAAACACGATGATATGTTCTGAGGTTCGAGTCACTGCTCTACGTCCCCGCCTTAAACACTATGAGGGATTTTCATTATGACCGATCTCACTAGATCATCAAGCATTACAAGTTCTCACTGGAACTCAATGGACTCACAAGTCCTCTCTCGCGGTGCCACAACACCAACATGAAGCTCACTAGCTCACTTGAGGCCGCAACTTCTACAACTTCACAATAGAAGAAAATCAGTGATCTCTCTTGATCACAAAGGCTCACAAGTATAATCCTATAACTAAGATGAGGAGGTGAATCTCTTTGTGATTGTGTAGTGAAAATAACTTGCAAAGATGTAGAGGGAAGGCTCAAACTAAAAATCAAGAATATGAAATTTTGGCTCAAACGAAAATCTTTTAAGAAAAGGCTAAAACTTGACTAAATCTTCTTGTAAACTTGGAAAATCTTTTTCAACATCTTAAGACTTGTTTTTGGGTTTTGCTATAATCTCACTATTTATAGGGGATGAAACATGAGGAGAAACCCAAAACAGTCGTTGGGAAAAGCCCCAGAAAAAGACAAACTGGAATATAGTCGTTGGGAAAAATCAGAAGGAAATCCTTCTGTCGGTCGACCGGCCGGTCGACCGCTAATGGTCAGATTTTCGACTGTTAGGGATAGCAGTCGACCAGTCGGTCGACCATTTTTCCACCAGAGAGCAAAGCTCTCTGTTGGTCGACCGGGGCGGTCGACCGGACCCAACCGACAACAAAGTGCTTGCAGTCGATCGACCGCACGGTCGACCGAAGTGCACACAATGCACTTTGGTGCATGTCAATCGACTGCACGGTCGACCGATATAGCAATTCTGCTCTACCTATGGTCGACCGGTTGGTCGACCGACCATGGGCCAAAAGCTTGTTATGAAAATCTTTTTGAAATCAATCTTTTTCTGACAAAATAAACTTTGATCTTTAAACACAAAATAGAGTTCTAGGGACTTGATAGAACCAGTATGTGATCATAGATCAACAAAAAATAAAGTTAGAACTATATTTTGTAAAAACACTTTTCTAAATCGATAACCGATTTTTTCGAAACTCGTTTTTCTGAAACTTGATCTTGTTGGGAAAGAGAAATATTTTGAACTCTTCTTAAAATACTTTAGGAATGTGAAAAATGTGTGTGTCAATCCCAAAGAGCTATCAACCTATATCATCTTGGTTTTAACAACAAATATAAAACCTATCTGAAATGCAAAAAGCAAAATACAAATTTTGTTATAGTCTTCTTTTGCAAATTTAATCCTTGAGCTCTTCTATGTGCTTAGGCTCTGGGATCTACATCTTCTTGACTTCTAAACGTGTGAGTCTTGTGATGGAGCGAAAATCCAACAAAGAGCTAACCTGAAGTTTTGTTAAACAAAATTGTTAAAAACATAACTACATATGTTTTGTTATCATCAAAACTAGGGCTAATGGCCTTTTGGCCAAAAGAAAATGAATTGTTTGAAGACCCTATCGGTTTCACTGAAGATAAATGAATATCTCATCAATTCTAGAAGACAGATCGAAAATTCAAGAGGATAAATGGATCGAGGGGAGATAAACGGATGAGATGAATCAATCATATTTAGAGATAAGGAAAAAAATTCAAGTAAATTTGAAATTTTAAATCAATTTAGACAAGAATTCAAACTAGACACTCTTTAGTATTTCAATTGTACCTTTTGCTACCAAAACTCAAATATGATGATTAAAAAGGATACAGAAAGAAGACTTAAAGGGCTATAATTCTTATGTTCATCATTTTTTCTAATTCTATCATTTGATAAGTGATATTCAGTAATCAACGCGCCAACAAGATGCAAATCAGAATTGAATTTTCACATAAAATTCTGGATAAATTAGATCAAGTTTGGAGATTATGGGAGGATTCAAATTCAGAAATAGTCATCTTCTCCTATCTCTCCACTCCACTCGTCTCCCTTATCCATTTCTTCCTTATAAGTACCCAACACATCAGAGGTAGAGGAGGAAGACAAGGATTAATCCCTTATTTTCTTTTTAAGGCTTAGGATCATTGTTAGATAATTTATGAGAAGTTGTATGTAACACGCCATTTTTGGAATACGTACTTAGTTACGTATTCAGATTTTCTGATCATATTTTTTTTATTTACTTTCTGTATTTGTTTTATTTTTTGAATTATTTATATGATTGTTTTACCTTGAATCTGGATTTATTGACTCGGAGTCAGCCCTAATCTGAATCGGGTACCCGATCTTAGAGGGGGGGTTAATAGGTGTAATTGCTAATCTAATGATCTTTTTAAACTTAATAGAATGAGTGATGCAACGATCTCTCAAAACACGACTAAGAGCCGAATACCCCGTGAGAGGTTCTGAACTCCTTCCTCCCATTCCTCTTAAAATGGGTTAGAGGTGCGCAATGCAACCGTGTTGTATGAGATATGATCGAACAAGTAAAGAATGAAATGCTATGATGAAATACACACAATCAACAATACAAGTAAAACAAACAAGAGAAGATTGCACAAAGAAAAGGGTTAGTTCTCAAGCAAATAATTGAAGACAATATAAAGCAAGAGAAATGTAAAGCAAGATGACGCAAGGCAATCGCAAATACAAATGATTTGTTTCGAGGTTCGAGCCACCACTCTAGTCCCCGCCTTCACCTCCGTGAAGGGTTTCCACTATCCACTGAGGATGCCTTATAAGTTTGGTCTACCGAAGACCCCAAGCCCTTAGCTTCACAACTTACAAAGAACTCCACCTAGGAGTTGTCTCCACAAGAACAAGGATCACAAGAACAATAGTGATCTCCTCAAGATCACAAAACTCTTTCTCAAACTCTTTTACAACACTCTCACTCTTTTTACAACTTCTCTATAGTATGAGTAAAGGACTTTTGGCTCTATGAAGTGGTGAGAAAACTTCAGTTGTAGAGTGATATTAGCAATCAAACACAACTGAAAAACTAGCTCAAAAGATTGGAATTGAAAGCTTCAAACAATTTTTCTTTTTCTCTTTGAAAACAATGAAAACTTGAGGATTTTTCTAAGTGAATAACAGAGAATAGGTTAAAACTCTTTTCTTTACACCTAATTTGACCTGCAAAAGGCCTCCAACAACTCTCTAAAACTCTGATAAAGAAGAAAAAGAAAACAGATTTTCAGACTTGCCCAAAGAGGAAAGAGCCGTTAGGCTGCAGCAGGCTTGGCGGTCGACCGGTCCGGTCGACCGTCGCCTTGCTGGCAAAGAGCCGTTGGGCTCCGGTCGACTGTCCGGTCGACCGTCTCCTCAAAGGAAACACAGTTTCCTTAGTGCGGTCGACTGGGCGGTCGACCGAAACAAAACGAGAGTGGCCTGCTTACAGTCGGTCGACCGGGCCGGTCGACCGACAGACGTGCACAAACGTGCACGTCCTGACACAGGCGCCGGTCGACCGGGCCGGTCGGCCGTCAGCCTGAAACAGGGAAAACTGGCAGGATTTGGAGTTGGAAATTTTTTGAAAAAATATTTTGAGATACTTATAACTAAGTATTATGCAAAAATAGTCTATACACATGTTTAAACAAGATATTCAATTTGTAACAAGTTTGGATACATGTATATATAAACTTAGGCATAAAACTTAGAAACAAACATTTTTAAAATAGAGTTTTGTAAGGAAAAATGTGTGTGTGTATCCTAGAGCCAAATATCATATACTCAAACTTTAACATTCTATTCTTACAAAGTTCTAAGGACTTCAAGGCTTCAAGAGGGGCTTTCTCCACTTGATCTTCAATTTTGCATCTTGAGCCCAATTTGAGTTATCTTGAGTCCAAGTCACCTTCCTTTAGGGAAGAAAACACCTATGCAAGATAGAAAAACCTGAAACACACTTAAACAACAAATAATATTAGTACAAATAACTAATATGTTTTGTAATCATCAAAACACACTAAAGACGGGTGATTGTAACCTTGGGCCAACAATCTCCCCCTTTTTGATGATGACAAAACATATAAGTTATTTAAACAAATAAAGGAAGAAGAGCTTAGAAAGCTCCCCCTCAAACAATGCTATGTAAAAAATAACTATGAGTGAGATACATGAAGCATTGAAAACATTGAAAACACAATATGTTTGTCAAAAACTTAAATACCAATTGAAATCAAACTTAATCTTATATACCAATTAAACTTATACTCTTTCTCTTAAACTTATAGTTTTAATCTTTTTCTCCAAAACTCAAGTAAATAAACAAAACTCAAACTATAAGCAAACTTATTTCTTCTTCTCCCCCTTTTTGTCATACATCAAAAAGGTTAAAATCAAAACAAGCAAAACACCAAGGCAGAGATTCCCTTTCTGACTTTGCATTTAATGCCCTTCAAATCAACTCTAATCAAGTCATCATGACTTTCTCTCTCCTCTGCAAACGCGACGCGTTTTCTACTGATCTCCGTGTCTCGCTCAAAATTGGCCAGACGTGAGTCTGGCTAGACACGAACATGGGATTTTTGGTAGAGAATGGCAAACTTGTAATAACTCCATCTCTCTTATATGTATACACCCCCTTCTTTTTCTTTCTCTTTCTCTTTCATTATTTCCTTCTTTCTTTCTTCTTCTTCTAGCAAGCACAGCAAAGCTAGCAGCACTCCTCCTTGGCCGGCCGCCCTCTCTCCACCATCTCCACCACTTCTTCCTCCTCCATCTCCTCCTCCATTCTAACTACAACAACTACCATATCTAACCTTCATCTTTGCTATCTTCTTCTTCCTTTTTTCACCAAAACAACCCATCTTCATCACTATTTTCAACACCATTTCCACCACCACTTACACCACCTCGGCCACCAACAATCCCGCCATCTTCCTCTCCTCAGAATACTCTTTCCAACGATCTACTCTGTCGCTCTCCGAAATCATGTTTCAAAAACTCCAAATTTTCATTTTTAACTAGACTTGCACCCCACCAATTGCTTGGGCTTGGGTTGCCGGCCTCCAGCCGCCAGGCAGCTAGCCGGCCATTGCTGGCCCCTCCCCTCTTTCCCTCTTTCTTTCTTTCTTTCCTTCTTTCTTTCTTTCCTTTCTTCTTTCCTTTCCTTCCTTTTTCTTTTCTTTGCTTCTCAGGTTTGCCTCATCCCCGCGTTTCTTCTTTTCTCCTATTCCTGCATCCCTCGCTCCCTCTTATCCCACGTTTCACTCTCTCACCTCTCATTCTTTTTCTCTCTCTATTTCCTCCCTCTCTCTTTTGATTTCCTTCTCTCTTTCTATCATTTTCTTTTTAACGCGACTCTCGTGTTGAGCCACCGGATGCGGAGCCCATCCCCGCGTCCAGGTATTTCCTTAACATGATCCTCGCGTTCTTGTATCAACACGACGCGAAGCTCATGCCTGTGTCTGTATGTTTCTCATGTTATGGCTTAAATACAGGTCTCGAACCCCGCGTTTGTGGTATCTAGCAACGCGACTCCCGCATCTGCGACCCCCACGTCTTCATTCTCCCTCCTTCTGGTTCCTCTCTCTCCTCTTCTCTTCTATATAATATAATATTTATTATATTGAACGCGTTTACGCGTTGGTTACCTAGATTCTGGAGATCGAGAATTTCATGATGTTTTCTAAAGATTTAGGCGAGTGTTCTCGCTTTTCTCATTTTGGGTTTCCCCGCTTCGTCGGGTTGACTTGCATTACATGTTGTATTGTATATGTATTCATATTTTTGTATTGGATTGTGGCCTTGTATTTGTATTTGTATATGAACGAGTGCCCAGTATTGTATATGTATATACCTGTGACGAATGTTTATAACAGTGTAGACAATATTCCTTATGTGTGCAAATTTGGAACTAACACCTTCTGCAGGTATCCTCGCCTTCAGGCCCAACCTATGGGTTCAACCTCTCTGAGATTTTAAAAGTCCTCTAGACTTTCTATATGCTATACCTGGTAGGTGGACCTAGCGTCAGCACTTTACTGCTAACTTCGTTCAAGCGTAGTTGCCCTGTAAGCACAGCGGTGTCGTGAGCGGTAGTATGACGTTTCATGCGTATGCTGCGACATGTGCGTTCAGCTGTGCTGCGAGCGGTAACCATGCCTAACGTGAAAGCATTTAGTGTTGTACGTTAGTTTCGTTCCAGCCCTGCTTAGCTCCGATGTTTGCTTGCTTGCCAAATATCTGTCGCCAGTTTATCTCTTCTTCTGTTAATGATTGTGAAGAGTTTGAAATCTTGCTTATATTGTTTTCTTATATTGCTTGTCATGCTTTCACTTGACGTGCTATCATTTGCCATGCTATCTCCTGTTACTACTTGCCACCTGTGCCTAGTTACATTGTTACTTATCACTTGCCACCTGTTCTGTTAATACCTAACCTGTAATTACCATATTTATGGGAATCTTGTACCTGTTATCCTGTATTATATACAGTGACCTGAATATATAATACTTATGTACTCTTGTGATTTCTAGTACTTGTCCTACTCCAGCCATTTCTGTAAATTGGTAATTACATAATAAACTATTAAAAGGACAACCTACATCGGGAAAGGGGAAAACTGATGGATTTCAAGTGGTGAATAGGTTTACAATGGTATTAGGTATATTGTGCAACTCCAATTCCGGATCTACCTGAGGGCCACCAGGAATCCGAGGAAAGCACTGACTCCCTACCTCCTGTTATATTCTTGAATGGTCATAATATAAGACCCACCTTCCTGTTTGCCTAGCGGCAGGTTCCGGGTCACATTAGAACATCCTGAGCCGTGGTCCCGAGTTTGTACGGGGCCAACTGTAAACATAACACACTGGTTTCATCATCAGTTCCAATAACAACCTCGGCTTACTCATATATGAATGTATGTGCGTTGGGTCGCTAGGGTGATTAGTCTCTAAAATTGCATATTCATAACACATCTTCACATTTATTTTATAATAAATACTGCTAATAATAGTCTTCTTTGTGATTCTAGGTCCATGGTGTGGAAATGAAGAAGAAGACCCAAAATTACCATTTAATGGGTGATTAAAGGCCTATAAAGATACTCATTAACCTTGGAGGGTGATTCTGCCAAAATCAGGGGCCAAAACTAGAAAGCAGGACCTGCAGCCGACAGGGGACCGACGCGACAGCGCGCAGCAAGCAGCGCTGCGCGCGCCGCGCCAGCGCTTTGGGCCAGGGTTTGTCCCCCTGGCCCCTTTTCCCCTGGTGCCTATAAATACCCCCTTGAGGGGTTATTTAGAGAAAAAATCTAGAGAGTAGTGTAGTTTTCTTTCCATATTGTAGTTTAGGGTACTTTAGGTTAGTTCTTCTTCTTCCTCTTTGTATTTTTCATTTTTTGTAGATCTTGTAATAGGAGAGAGAATCCTGTAATAGGAGAGAGAGTAGTACATGGGTGAAAAGTAAGAGTACTTGTAATAGAAGGTGATAAGTTATGAAAGGTTCTCTCTTTACCTCTCTTTGTTTTCTTCTCTCTAACTCCTTTTACATGTTTAGCTAATTTTCTCTCATGGCAACTAACTACTAACAACTAACTTGCTAACTTCTTACTTGATAATCCACATGAATCTAATAGCCTCTACTTGGCCTTGCTCTTGCAAGAGCCATTGATAGTTCATGATGATGAATCTAACACTCTAACATCCTAAAGCATTACTTTACTCCATGCTTACTCTTGTTTAGTTTTGATGGTTTAAGTGTAACTTGTACTTGTTTTGTTGAGTTTGAATGTGAAAGTTATCATATGGGTCATGCTTTGAAACGCTCTTGAACTAAAGACTAGTGATGGCCAAGGATACATGTGAGGCAATTATCACTAAGAGGTTAGCATGATTAGTAGAGCTATTAGTAGTTAGTAGCCATGAGTTTTCTTTCTTTTCACTTTGTTTTATAAATACTATCAAAATCAATAATATATTCTTTTCTATGTTTCTCTCTTCTTTGTGTTTCACTGTACTTCTCTTTTCATTCTTTATTTTCTTTTCTTTCGTTCTTTAAAATATTGAAGAACTTTTAACATACACATGAACATTCCGGTAAAGCTTCTATCGCTTCCCGTCCCTATGGATTCGACCCATTAGCCTTTACGCTATAACGGAAATATCGAGGAAGCCAAAGCGCACACACTTCAACCTTGATTGCAAAAAATACACTTTTCGTGCGCGATTTTCCCGATCAAATTTTGGAGCCGTTGACGGGGATGGGAACGGTTTGATTTCATGTTTTTGTTAACTTTTTTTCTTTATTTTTGTGTGCAGGTTAAAGTTTTAGCATTGCAGAATTCCACACTTACTTTTGTGTGGTTGGGTAAATTCTTGTATATTCTTATACTCTGCTGCTAATTTTTATTTATATTACCTATGCACTGTAATAATTAAGAACTAAAATACGGAAATTAGATGCTTTAAACAATTTAGACATTTGCATCCAGGCATGTGTCAATTTTCATTCCAATATACTGTATTTTATTCTTCTGTTATTGTGATCTTGACGAAGGTGTAAATATTGCATTGCATATAGTTAGGAAAAACACGTAGGTGATTTACTCTCTTAGTGTGTTCATTCTTATCTATATTGCACACTTGAACAAAACCCATTACAACATAAGGTGGGGAAGTCATGCCCCTTCCTTAGCCCAAAAATCACCTCCCTACTCACACAACCCAAGCCTAAATAAAATTTGCTAGACGTTGGCCCCTAGGGACATCTCGGACTCATTTAAGAGATTGATCTAAGGAAGAAGTTGTTAGAAGTTGACTCTTATCAAATCAGTGTCTAAGATTGGGGATTGAGAGGCGAAACCTCGAAGAACAGCGGTTTGACATAATTAGGCTCGTTGCTCTGGCACGGATACCTCCCACTGATCTTGTCCCTACCTGGCTGATTAACTCATGGTCAGATTCTGATGATGTCCCCCCGTGGATAGTCTAACCAGTTAGGAGTCGTCTAGGTCTAAGTCAACCCTAACATAGGCTTGTTTTCTTTATTTTTTTGTTTGTTTTCTTTTTAAGTAAATTGTGATATAGATTTCAACAACAACAATTTTTTTAATCATAATATGAATCCATATTTCACCCCGACCTCATTTGACTCGGATAACTCTGACCCGACTATGTACAACATGAACCAACCATATATGTCAGATTGGGATTATCCGACTCAATATGACCCATATCCCTAATCCTATGATTATAATTTTCAAAATAATTTTCACTCTTCACAGAGTTCATGGGGATTCACTTTCCCCTAGTCAAATTTTCAACTAACCTTGCTCACAATTTTCATAATATTCATTCCCCGATTTTGATTCATATACTCTTTTTCCTGTTCTACCAACCGAAGAAAAATACAATTTGGAAAGGAGTATGAAAGCCATGCTTGAGTCCCAATAACAAATTTAAAATTTGCTCAATTCACAATCCTTCCCAAATCAAACTCCATATACTCCTTTTCTAAAACATCAAATTGAAGAAAAAAAATTTGAGCTAGAAAAGCGTTTGGAAGTCTATTGTGAAATGGCGCAACAAATTCAAAATATGTTGGACTCATCTTCTCAACCAAATTTTCAAGAGTCATGCTCATCTTTTCCAGTCGCACCAATTCAAAATGAATAACCATTAGTCCTGGACTTGAGTATGGATCTCTTGCGTGAGTCTGGGCAACAAACTCAATATCTGATAGACTCACAATCTCATCATAATTTTCAAAATCCACTTCCACACTCACCTTTTTGAGAATAACCAATTGCAAAGAGTATGGAAGACATGATTCAGGCTCAAAATTCTGTTACCCGGCCTATCAATAGGTTAGACTCTATAATGAGTGAATTGATTAATGAGAGCGAGAAAAGTCTTTCTTGTCAACCTTTGACCAATCCTTATATCCCTAACTCTATCGATTGGCCCAAATAATCATGTTATTTTGGAAACCAAGATTCAATTTCAGAACGCACATTTGAACTTGACCAAACTCCAAGTTATGAAAGTTGCCTGGATATTCTGGCAAGTTATCCCTTTCCTGAAATTAAAATTGAAGCTGAATGTGATCCCGAACCTCATGTTAGTAATTCCATTTCATTTTTTGATTCAATAATGACCCCGGTATCTTTACCAGATTTTTTCTCTATTCCGAAGTCAACTTTGAAGCTTATACCAGTACACTGTGAAATTGAATCACCAATATCTTATGATCACACTTCATTGATGGAAAAAGTGTGTGAACATCAATCTTTGGTTTGGACCCTATTGTTGAACTAATTTCTACTCGCATTGTTGAATCTCGACTTGATCTGAGTCAAATTCCCGAATCAATATCGGTTTTTGTTCCTGTTCCATTTGAGTCCAAATCAATCATCTCCCAAAATCACACTTCATTGTTGACAAGAATGTTGAAGAAAATGACTCAGTAATGATTTTTGAAAATTAGAAATTGGATGGGGGTAATTTTTTCAATAAGATCATACAGTTCTCTAACATTTTACTAGGTCGTATTAGAGAGGTCACTGATGGGTTCCTTCAAGATCCACATTATCTTAATTGGGTCGCATTTCATGGACCAATTAGACCACCACCGGAGCCACCACCATGAGGTAATTTTCCTTCTCTTCCTATTTGTTTCATGTATATATACATTCACGATTCATTGAGGACAATGCATGAGATAAGTGTGGGGGAGGATTTACTAACATAGTTAGTATTACATTTTCTTTCTTTTACACTTTTTTTTTGAAAGTTTTTAAAATTTTCTTTTGTATAAAAAACTCTTTTCTTCTCTTTTTACAAAACTTTTTGAAATAAGAATTAGCTTTGATTTATTTTTAAGAAAATTAAGATTATCTTAGGAATCAGGAAGACTAAAATTATGAAATTTTAAACCGAGTCAAAATAATAGATCTTGTTTAAACTTTAGGATAAGAAAGTCAGATTGGAAAGATAATTTGATCTTGAATTTTTTGCCTTAGATTTATGCACTTCACACTTACACAATTTTTGGAATTGAAACAAGGACTGAAAATGTCATAAATACATATATATATAAATAAAATGATGATAAAATCACTTATTGAAGTTGGGTAATTATACCTCAGGAAGCATGATTATTCAGACCTAAAACGGTGGACAAAAAAAATAAAATAATCCCTTTTAGTTTTGTGGCCTTGTTTACTCGAGTCCTTAAATCTGAGAGATGTTTTCTCATCTGGTGACCTAAAACTATCTGGTTTGGAAGTCATCGGCTAAAGACTCACTACCCGGGTAAGCTAGAAAGCCTAAGAAAACTAAGGGAAGAAAAAAAAAAAAAAAAAAAATATTAAATAAATGGCATGAAAGTTAGAGTCGATATCCCAAAAATCTTCACTGTTCACAAAGTGTATATTTTTCTAAGAGTTTTATGAAAGATGAAAGAATCAATTCAATTTTAAATCTTACACTTAATTTATAACAAGATTTTGTATTTCGACTTAGTTTAAGGAACAATAATTTCTAGTTAACCTATGACCTTAGATCACTTATATTTTCGCAAAAATACTTCAACACTTTTCTCTATTTCAAAATGTGTCTTCAAAATACTGACACTTGATTTCTTTTGTTATGGATTTTGTGGGTGTAATCCGCTGAAAACCCTCAGGAGACAAAACTCCGCCTCTAGGGAAAACCTAAAGGTTTAATGGCTTGTTGCATATACTCAGTGCAATCGCGTCACCTGCGAAAGTGATGTAATAATTTCTTTAGTTTTTTGTTTTGCTCGGGACGAGCAAAAGATAAGTGTGGGGTGTGATCAGTCTCTAAAATTGCATATTTTATATCACATCTTCACATTCATTTTATAATAAATACTGCTAATAATGGTCTTCTTTTGTGATTCTAGGTCCATGGTGTGGAAATGAAAAGACCCAAAATCATCATTTAATGGGTGATTAAAAGCCTATAAAGATATCCATTGACCTAAGAGGGTGATTCTGTCAAAATCAGGGGCCCAAAATCAGAAACCAGCACCCGCAACCGATAGGGGACCGACGCGACAATGCGCAGCAGGCGGCACTGCGCGGCCGTACCAGCGCTTTGGGCCAGGGTTTGTCCCCCTGGCCCCTTTTCCCCTGGTGCCTATAAATACCCCATTGAGGGGTTCTATAGAGAAAAAATCCAGAGAGTAGTGTAGTTTTCTTTCCATATTGTAGTTTAGGGTACTGTAGGTTAGTTCTTCGTCTTCCTCTTTGTATTTTTCATATTTTGTAGATCTTCTAATAGGAGAGAGAATCTTATAATAGGTAAGAGAGTAGTACATGGGTGGAAAGCAAGAGTACTTATAATAGAAGGTGACAAGTTATGAAAGGTTCTCTCTTTACCTCTCTTTGTTTTCTTCTCTCTAACTCCTTTTACATGTTTAGCTAATTTTCTCTCATGGCAACTAACTACTAACAACTAATTTGCTAACTTCTTATTTGATAATCCACATGAATCTAATAACCTCTACTTGGCCTTGCTCTTGCAAGAGCCATTGATGGCTCATGATGATGGATCTAACACTCTAACATTCTAACTCTCTAACAAGCTAACATTACTTTACTCCATGCGTACTCTTATTTAGTTTTGATGGTTTAAGTGTAGCTTGCACTTGTTTTGTTGAGTTTGGATGCGAAAGTTATCGTATGGGTCATGCTTTGAAACGCTCTTGAACTAAGGACTAGTGATGGTCAATGATACATGTGAGGTAACTATCACTAATAGGTTAGCATGGTTAGTGGAGCCATTAGTAGTTAGTAGCCATGAGTCTTCTTTCTTTTTTACTTTATTTTAGAAATCTTTTAAAAAATCACAAATATATTCTTTTCTATGTTTCCCACTTCTTTGTGTTTCATCGTACTTCTCTTTTCATTCTTTATTTTCTTTTCTTTTCATTCTTTCAAACATTGAAGAACTTTTAACATACACGTGAACATTTCGATAAAGTTTCTATCACTTCCCGTCCCTGTGGATTTGACCCGTTTAGCCTCTACGCTATAACGGAAGTATCGAGGAAGCCAAAGCACACACACTTCAACTCTTGATTTCAAAACATACACTTTTCGTGCGCGGTTTCCCCCGATCATAGGGCACATACCTAGATATATGGGTAGGAGGAAAAATAATAATAACAACATGCTAATCAATAATTCGTTATGTATTGCAATTTGGGGCGTATTAACTTAGTTTACGATGGTGCGGGATATTTGGTAATATAAATGAGGGTTTCTTTGTTTGGGTTATTCCTTCGACATACCTATCTCATGAAGCCGTAAACTGGGTTTGTACCGCTGGTTTTGCCATATGTGCTTTCATTAGGTTTTGTTCAGATTTTTAATTTTACTGCTATTATTATATTTTATATTCCTGGCTTTACCACCTGTGTGTTGTTGGCCCAAAGGCCCATCTCTCTAGTTTTGATGATGATTAACTCATATAGTTATAGTGTACTAATGATCTTATACTTATTTAGTTTCAGTTATCTATCAAGATCTTAGTAGGTGTGTAGCTTCAACAAAGGTATTTTTGGAGCTTACACGTGTTGATTCACGAGCTTGTGCATCAAGATCGCATCTAGCACTCGGTTGAAGTCTAGCTCGTTGGATCGTGTTTGGATCGGGTCGTCTTGAAGATGAGGATCGACAAGAAGACTTCAGTTTATATTTAATTCCGTTTGTTAAAGATTAGTATATACGTTTGAAGCTCAAAAACACACACACATAAAAAGCACGTTTTCAAAAGAATGATTTTTAACATGTTTGGTTTTTAATTCTTGTTCTATATATTTTCTAATATTTCTATCAATGTTTAGAACTTGTATCCCATGGATAATCATGTTTTCTATCTCCTGAAATCCAAACAAAAATATTTCAAAATTTTATATATCTTCAAAAAGAGTTTTTAAAATATGTTTTGAGATCGGTCGACCAGGCGGTCGACCATGCCTAATACAGGCCAGAACGATCGACTGCACGGTCGATCGGAGTTCTGGCAATTGGGGATATGCACGTTGTGCACATTCCCGGTCGACCGGGCGGTCGACCGGTACCCTCTTGCGGTCGACCGGATGTTCGACCGTCTGTAAGCACTTTGGTCTCTGTTTGTCAGGGTCGACCGGTTGGTCGACCGAAGGCTAACGGTCAGATTTTTTGAATCTATCGGTCGACCGGCCGGTCGACCACCAGTATGTCAGATTAGCAATTCTGACTGTTTTGTTTTAATTATTTTTAAAAATTGTTCAGATTCAAAACGTGGATAGTTGATTTTGAGTGTCAATTTATTCCTCTTTTATGCTGGTAAAACTATTCTAAGTTTACTCTTCCTAAAACCTATATAAAGGGGTCATTAGGGTTGAGTTCACAACAACAACAATTTGAAAGATTCAAAGTTCTGTGCTTTCTTGAGAAAAAGTTTTTTTTCAGTTTTTGTGCTTTTATTCTCTGAAATTCTCTTCGTGTTTTGGTTCTTAAAATCTCTCTTCTATTTTTAAATTTCACTTACAAAACCTTGAGCTTCAATCTTATATATTATTCTCTAAGATTTGTAAAGAAGTGTTTTCAAGAGAGAGTTTGTGGTCTTTTGATCACCCAGTGCTTATTGTATTGTTGCTACGCTACCTCTAAATTAGAGGAGTGTGATACGGAGTTGTGTACTGCATAGTGGTTGTAATTCCTTTGGTGGAAAGTTCTAATGGATTGGAAATCCTTCACGGTGGTGAAGGCGGGAACGTAGAGCGGTGGCTCGAACCTCGAAACAAATCTCTTTGTTTGCGTTTGATTTACTTGTCTATCTTATCTACTTTATATTCATTCATTCATTGTCGATATATACTCTTACAACAGATTGCATTGAGCACCTCAAACTCTTATGTAGAGGAATCACAAGGAAGAAGTTCAGAACCCTTCACGGGGTATACGGCTTCTAATCTTGCTTTGAGTGATCGTTTGCATCATCTCATTTCTTTTTGCATTGAATATTGATTTGATTAGCCTTACACCTATTCACCCCCCCTATGGGGGTAATTTCAATAGGTATCAGAACAAGGTTTCTAGTTTTTGGCTTAGCATCCTTAGAGAGATCCTAATTTCCTAATCATTCTATTAATTTCTTCATTCATCCACTAGTAAAAATGGCCGACAGTATTAGGATCCCTCCCAAGTTTGATGGCCTTAACTTTCCCATATGAAAAGTTAGGATGATCGTATTGTTGCAATCCTTAGGAAGCCGGGTTGCAAAGGCGGTGACCAAACCCTATAGTGAACCCACCGGTGAGGAGGACACTTGGTCCGATCTTGCCTACAAGGAATATGATGCTAATTCAAAGGCTCAAAATGCTTTGTTTTCAGCATTGAATGAGGATGACACTACACGGGTCTTTCATTGTAAATCCGCTTATAAGATTTGACAACACTTATTGGTCACTCATGAGGGAACATCACAAGTCAAGAGAGCTAAAATTGATCTCTTGTGTTCCCAATATGAAAGCTTTAAAATGCATGAAAATGAATCTATTGATGATATGATTACGAAGTTTACTAAAATAACTAATGGTCTTGCTTCTCTAGGTGATGAAATCAACAATGATCAAAAGGTTCAGAAGGTCATTCGCGCACTTCCACCGTCTTGGGAAGTCAAAGCTACCACATTGAAGGAGTTGAACGATAAAGATAAGATGGACCTCATTGGTCATATCGGCAACCTTAAGACCCATGAGATGGAAAAAAAGGCAAGAGAAGAAATGGCGCCACAAAAGAAAAAGATTATCGCTTTCAAGTCTACTCCCACCATCTCCGACGATGAAGAAGAAGAAGAAGATGATGAAGATCTATCTCTCCTCGTAAGAAATTTAAGAAGGATGTGCAATAAAGCAAAAATCAACCATAGGAGACGATGGCAATGTAAGGAAGAGAAGAAAATCATTTGTTTCAACTGTCGGAAACCCGGACACATCATTGCCGAATGTCCGGATATCAAAAACAAGCTATCTTCTTCAATCAAGCAAAAGAAGCTATTTATGAAGAAATCTCTCAAAACCACTTGGGATTCAGAAAGTGAATCCGAAGAGGAGGTGGACACTGCAAATGTATGTTTTATGGCAAACACACCCAAGGTAAATTCTGAACAATTTTTTGATGATAATGGAGTAACTCAAGATGATTTATTAAATGCTTTTATAGAACTTTCAGATAATTATGATTCTTTAAAGAAAAATTGTTTAACAATGAAAAAGGGAAAAGAAGTTCTTCAAAACAAAGTTATTATTCTTTCCAAAAAAAGATGATTTACCTTCCACTCTTTTATCAACACAAAAGGATTTTGATGCATACAAGGTTTCATGTAAAGCTAAGTTTCCCAAGATTGATGAAAATGAAATTTCTATCTTAAAAACTAAAATCAACAATTTAGAAAATGTTTTAAAGAAATGTTAGTTCAACAAAGCTAAATTAGAAGACATGTTTTCAAAGAAAAATGCTTCAAAGAAACACATTCATACTACACATGCTCACACTTCTAAAACACACACCAAGCATGTTCATACACCACATGTTCACCATGCTCATAAACTACATGTTCATCATGCACATCATGTTTTCAAGTATGGGAGATTTTATAAATGTACTTATTGTGGTTGAAATGGTCATCTATCTTAATGTTGTTATGATCGTATAAATGGTACTAATAATCATATTTGGGTTCGAAGTACTAACGCCATAGGACCCAAAAAGGTATGGGTACCAAAATTCACCCCTATTGTATTTGATGTAGGTGTGGGCTCTCACATGACATGAGAGGTATTGGTGCCTTGATGGTGGAGGCGTTCCAAGCTAAATGGTGATAATTTTGGATGCATCACTTTCAAGAAAAGTTTGGTGGACCACCATGGTTTGGAGATCTAGAGATTAGCCCTAATGGTTTTGGTAACTATCTCTAACTCCCATTTTGTTTACATGCTTTCATATTATTGACTTTTAGTATGTTTTAGTTTTCCATGTTCATTATATTAGATGCAATGACATGTGATATACATATGTAGTATTTGAGATACACTCATGTTTATATGGATCATTATCTTGTGTTCTCACTTTAGTTAGCTATTGTGTATATTCTAGTTTAAAACATGTGCATTCAACATAATGATCATATTGGTTTATATTTTTGCCTATGCTTCATATTTTGATTACTTGTTTAGATGTAGTTTTTATTAAAACTTGTGTCAATACTTGTACAACTGGTGAGCCACATTTGATTATTATATGTTTGTGCTATGTTGCTCATTTGTACCCATTAGATGTACTTGTATAACCTAGTCTTGATGATTCTTGCATTTTAACTTGTATTCCCCATTATTGTACATGTTTTTTTTAAAAATGTAGTTGCTTCATGTATATGTTAATTTTGCTAAAATTTTAGATATACATGTATACCCTTGAGTCATTTGCCTCCATGCAAATTTTTATTATGAACTCAATTATGTTTGGGATATGTATGTATACTTCTAGTTTAGATAAAAACATACATATACCTTGAATCATATTTAGTTTTGGTGATTTTCATGTTTTTGATTAAGTAATTTCATATGAGCTTCATTGCCTAATTTCATGATTATGTCTTTCACATGATTCTTGTACACTCACATTACTTGTGTTTACTCTTTACTTTGTTTTATGAGTACATTGTTGAGCTATATATCTTGAGTGTCAATTTTGTGTAAAATGCATGCTTCATGAAATATATGATTTGATTTCACGTTTTAAAGAATCCGTAACTAGTTTTTTCAAAAATTATTTTTAAACTAGTATTTATTCTTCATGTGGTAGTGATTTTCAAACTATACTAAAATATTTTCAAATCATAATTTTTGAAAACTCCTACCTTTTAAAAGGCGGTTGGATGGGCGACCATGCCTTGTATACCGTTATTGAATATCTTTTAAACTTGTGCATGAAAAGGGTGGTAGGTATGAGTTATACACTTGATCCTCATTATTTTTAAATTGGTATCACAATTGTTATTTCATATGTTTGTATACTCATATGTGTTTTCTATATATGTATGCCTCATATTTCAATTGATATATTCATACATACATATATATGATTTGATTGTGCTTGTTTTAAAATTTTTTAAAGTACAAATTTTTTATTGCCAAGCTTGATTTAGTTTATAATGTCAATTAGTTTTTTAATTGGTATCTTATTCAAGCATATGCATTGTTTTATTTCATAAAGGGGGAGAAAAATCTTGTTTTTAAATTAGGTTTTTGTGTAAAATTGGTATTGGTTGAGTTTTCAATTGGTATCAGTCTTGACTTTCAAATTGGTATCTTACTCTCACTCTTTATGATGAAAAGTACTTTATTTTAGTATATGCTAACATTTTCAATATTGGTATCAATGATCTTAAATTGGTATTATTCTCTATTTAGTATCCTTACTGCAAAATGATTTTAGTGTTTATTCAAAAATTTAGTTTTTACCTTCAATTGGTACCAATTTTTTTTATTGGTATCAATATGTTTATCAAAAAAAAATTTAATTGGTATCAATATTTTTCAATTGGTATCTTTAAGTTTATCAAAAATTTTAAATTCGTATTAAATATTGTTTTGTTGACTAAATAAAAGATTCAAATGATTTGGTTTTACATCTCAAAATTTTTTGACAATTGATTGTTTTTTTTACTTCACCCCTGTGTTGATGAATTGACAAAAAGGGGGAGAGAATTTTGAGTTTATATATGCATGTTTATATCTTGTTTATGCATATATGTTATGTGTTAGTTTATGCACTTATTAAATATCTTTATTATTTATTGCATGCATGAGTTAAGGGGAGCTTCTATGAAGTTTATCTTTAATTCATGCATATATAACTCCATGAGTTTTGTCATCATCAAAAAGGGGGAGATTGTTGGCCCAAAGGCCCATCACTCTAGTTTTGATGATGATTAACTCATGTAGTTATAGTGTACTAATGATCTTATGCTTATTTAGTTTCAGTTATCTATCAAGATCTTAGTAGGTGTGTAGCTTCAACAAAGGTGTTTTTGAAGCTTACACATGTTGATTCAAGAGCTTGCGCATCAAGATCGCATCTAGCACTCGGTTGGAGTCTAGCTCGTTGGATCATGTTTGGATCGGGTCGTCTTGAAGATGAGGATCGATAAGAAGACTTCGGTATATATTTAGTTCAGTTTGTTAAACATTAGTATATACGTTTGAAGCTCAAAAACACACACACATAAAATGCACGTTTTCAAAAGAATGTTTTTTAATATGTTTGATTTTTTATACTTGTTCTATATTTTTCTAAATATTTCTATCAATGTTTAGAACTTGTATCTCATGGATAATCTTGTTTTCTATCTCTTGAAAACCAAACAAAAATATTTCAAAATTTTATATATCTTCAAAAAGAGTTTTTAAAATCTGTTTTGGCCTAGACTGATCGACCGGGAGGTCGATCGGGCCTAATACAGGCCAGAACGGTCGACCAGAGTTCTGACAATTGGGGATGTGCACGTTCTCGGTCGACCGAGCGGTCGACCGGTCCCCTCTTCCGGTTGACCGGGCAGTCGACCGTCTGTAAGCACTTTGGTCTTTGTTTGTCAGGGTCGACCGGTCGGTCGACCGAGGGCTAACGGTCAGATTTTTTGAATCTGTCGGTCGACCACCAGTATGTCAGATTGGCAATTCTGACTGTTTTAATTGTTTTTAAAACATGTTCAAATTCAAAACGTGGATAGTTGACTTTGAGGGTCAATTTATTCCTCTTTTATGCTGGTAAAACTATACTAAGTTTGCTCTTCCTAAACCTATATAAAGGGGTCATTAGGATTGAGTTCACAACAACAACAATTTGAAATATTCAAAGTTTTGTGCTTTCTTGAGAAAAAAATTTTGTTTCAGTTTTTTTGCTTTTATTCTCTGAAATTCTCTTTAAGTTTTGGTTCTTAAAATCTCCCTTCTATTTTTAAATTTCACTTACAAAACCTTGAGCTTCAATCTTATATATTATTCTCTAGGGTTTTGTAAAGAAGTGTTTTCAAAAGAGAGTTTGTGGTCTTTTGATCACCCAGTGCTTATTGTATTGTTGCTATGCTACCTCTGGACTAGAGGAGTGTGTTGGGGAGTTGTGTACTCCATAGTGGTTGTAATTCCTTGGTGGATGTTTTCCATTGATTTTTGCAGAGGAGAAAACTTACAAAAAAAGGGGTCGAGGAGCTAAATTACAAGTAATTCTTTGCAGGAAGAAGATTACAGGTAGATCTCCTCTGAGATTTCTGGGGAAGTGTGCCGGTAGGAATCTGATTAGCGCGCGATCACTTTATCCCTTTGACGATGCGATCGATCAGACAATCAGACTGCCGCCTGATGGGATTCCCTTCTCGCCTGGTTCGGGGAATCAGAGAACAGAAGGTCGGTAGAGCCCTCTTGTTACTTCTCGAGCTGCCTCCGCTTGGGAATTCCTTCTTGCTTGGTTTCGGAAATTCCTTGAGAGGGAGGAAAATCATAGGGTATTAGCACCCTAAATTTATCCTTGTAGGATTAGAGAAGTGATTCTCTGAATTCTTAGAAGTAAGAGAGTATATCTCTTGTTGGCTTATGCTTTGAAGCCACCAAAGAAGCTTATGCTCTTCAAAAAGCCTCTTGGACTTGAATCTTTTCAAGCCCTTGAGCCTAGCCTACTAGTGGACTATTTATAGGCTCAATAGGGAGTTATGATTCCCTTGATTGTCTCCCCTTAATGAGAAATCATGGGTGTAACTACCAAATTTGATCTCGATCATAATGATCTCATTTGGAGATTTGATTGGTCAAAGATGACCATAAAAGATTGGCTCCTCTTAATAAGGGATACTCTCTTGATCCTCTCCAGTTAATTGAGAGATCTCCCCTGATCTTCTTACCTGATTGGGAGAGTCAAGAGATTATGTCAATCAACTGCCAAATTTGATCCCGATCACAATGATCTCATCTGGAGATTTGATTGGTCAAAGATGACCATAAAAGATTGGCTCCTCTTAATAAGGGATACTCCCTTGATTCTCTCCAGTTAATTGAGAGATCTCCCCTGATCTTCTTACCTAATTGAGAGAGTCAAGAGATTATGTCAAGTAACTGCCAAATTTGATCTCGATCACAATGATCTCATCTGGAGATTTGATTGGTCAAAGATGACTATAAAAAGACCTGTCGCGGGGCTAATGAAAAGCTTCATGAGAAGCTATCAAGAAAGCTTCCGAAGAAGCTAGAATTAGCTTTAGGCAAAGCTGTAAGTTAGCTCTCTGGAGCTATGAAGAGCTTCATGAGAAGCTAGAAAGAAAGCTTCCTGAGAAGCTAGAATTAGCTTTCGGAGAAGCTAGAATTAGCTTCAGACGAAGCTGTAAGTTAGCTCTTTGTGGAGCTATGAAAAGCTTCATGAGAAGCTATCAAGAAAGCTTCCGGAGAAGTTAGAATTAGATTCAGACAAAGCTGTAAGTTAGCTCTCTGTGGAGCTATGAAAAACTTCATGAGAAGCTATCAAGAAAGCTTCTGGCGAAGCTAGAATTAGCTTCAGGCGAAGCTGTAAGTTAGCTCTCTATGGAGAGCTTCAAGGAAAATCTAGACAAACTTAGCCTCTCAGTCGACGCTATCCTTTTTGGCTCATGCGATGCTAAGTGTTGAGCTAACTTAGCATCTTAGGTATGCTTAGGCCTCTTCAAAGACAATCATGACTTACTGTCTGCTTCACTGGATCAGTAGAGTCCAAGTCGTTGATTTGTCCCTCGGAGATGGGTAAAACTGATCGTCAGCTTGTCTGTGACTTGTCTTTTGTAAATGTCGACAAGTTAGACGTCGTTCAGACCGGTCGAAAAGCTGTCTGAGAGTTTTGTCTTTTTTTGAGTATCAACAGTGGAAAGTTCTAGTGGATTAGAAATCCTTCACGGTGGTGAAGGCGAGGACGTAGAGCGTGGCTTGAAGCTCGAAACAAATCTCTTTGTTTGCATTTGATTTACCTGTCTATCTTATCTACTTTAAATTCATTCATTCATTATCGATCTATACGCTTACAACAAGATTGCATTGTGCACCTCAAACTCTTATCTAGAGGAATCACGAGGAAGAAGTTCAGAACCCTTCACGGGGTATACGGCTTCTAATCTTGCTTTGAGTGATCATTTACATCATCTCATTTTTTTTACATTGAATATTGATTTGATTAGTATTACACCTATTCACCTCCCTCTAGGTGTAATTTCATGTATTACTCCACTGATCTCCTGCTATTATCTTATTGAACACAGCCTGTCTCATGCCTGATATCTCATTTGAGCTGTTGTCCTTAATCTCCTGACATGTCTATTCTTGATTGATGCGGATACTTTGTTACCGTATAATTTTCTGATGATTCATACTGTTCTATCTAGCTATTATTGTGAATAGCTCAGCTTGTGCGTACTCAGTCGATGGAGACATGAGGTATATGGTATATAGATGAGGATTTCCTTATTTGGATTATCCCCTCGAGGTATCAATCTCATGAATCTATTTACTAAGCCCGTACAACTGGTTTGTCACATCTGTTTATCCCATAACTTGATGTCTTATTCCTGTTCATGTGTGCTTGTGCTCACAACACGGTTTTCAATACATGTTTATGATTCGAATTTATCGATGCACGTGTGCTTATCCCAGCACGCCACATAGCATTCGGAACACCACTCGATAGAGAGTTCTGACCCCCGTGGATCCTCATGTTTAGGTCTCAGAGCGTGGAGCTTGTGGATTCTCATGATTGCTAATCAGAGATGCGCAGCGAAAGCGTCGATCATCAGCAAACTGTCTAAGACCTTATCCTTCCAGGCCCCCTGCTCGTCGCTCGAGTTTTCCTTCTGTAACTTATGAGCGCCAATTGTACTGTTCATACTTGTATATTCTTTGTATTCTCGTATTTGCCTATCAGGTGATGTAATATTCTTGTAATATTGTGTCACATCCTGTGATAACTTTGTAATTATACTCAAATATTGGAATGTATAATGCACCACATACTTTCGTATTCTGATTCTTGCCTGTATTGATGCTTAGCGCATATATGTGAGGGTATTTTGACCTACGTATATACGTCACAGTAACGTCTTCGTACCCTTGGAACTGGGGCGTTACAGGGTGATATTAGAGCTTAGGCTCTCACATGTTCAGTACGTCCAGACGATAAATTAATGGTAAAGAAATTTACAACTTATATGCATGAGTCGTGGTTATACAGTCCAACTACAAATACAGAGTTATCTATTCTTTCTTGATCGTCCTTTCTCTGATTCCTAAGTCCTTTTCATTTTCTCATTTTCCGTTCCCATCGTCTTTATATTAACTTAAGATATGAATAGACTAGAGATGTAGCAGCAAAGTGCAGAATAAAGCTATTATAAGATCTCTTTGACTAACTCTATGAAGCTCGGGTATTCTCAGAATTAATCCATGATCGGGTTATCTTTCAAAAGTCGGTATTCGGGTTTCTCTACTATTATTTTATATTCCTGGCTATATCTTTCAGAGTGATCGATGCCTGGTATTCGAAATTCTTAACTATCAGCCTTCTTTATTTATTCTCAGTGTTATCAGGATTCTTCTTCATCTTCGATATTCTAGCTTATTTTCAGAGTGATATTGAGTATGTAGTACAGCGGGAATTCTATTACAAAGCAGTGTTATCGGGTCAGTATTATTTGGCATCGTTCCAAGATTTATACAAAGAAAGTGCAAAAAATATCTATGAATCATTGTTCAGTCGACTTGGAAGCGTTACCCTTAGTTATTCATATTTTGATTGGTATAAATCCTGTCCATATCCTTTTTGTGTTCATTTTATCCTTTATCGAAATTGCGAGGACGCAATTTTTGTAAGGTGGATGGAATGTAACACCCCGTTCTCAGAATATGTACTTAGTTACGTATTCAGCTTTTCTGATCATATTTTTGATTTACTTTTTATATTTGTTTTGTTTTATGAATTATTTATATGATCATTTTGTCTTGGATCTGGATTCGTGGACTTGAAATCAGCCCTACTCTGAACCGGGGACTCGATCCTAGAGTATTACTCAATTTGGTCTTTTTGGTATTCCAATTTGACCGATTTCAGTTTCAAACATTATTTTCTAATATTTTAGATTTTCATGATTTTTTGAAATTTTTCTGGATTAAATTGCAAATCTTCAAAACCGGTGTCGACTAGTACCGTAGATTGATTCCCATATTTTTTTTAATTTACAAATGGAGTTGAATTTTTAAAAACTACTTTTATATTATCTTTTAAAATCATATTTTCTATCTAAATACATTTTTGGAGATTTTTCTAAATTTATCGAAATTACACCAAATTTGGTGTCAACCGGTATCTCTGGAAGATTCCCGATTTTTTACTTAGAAAATAAAATTTTATTTTTAAAACTGATTTCATATTATTTCTCAGGATGATGTTTTCTATCTCTGAGAATTTTTGGAAAATTTACGGAATTTATCAAAATCCGGCTGACCCGGTGGAGACCGGTGTCGACGGTTGATTTCAGGATTTTTTTAAAAAAATGGGATTGAATTTCTAAATTCTGATTTCACGCAACATCTTAAAATAGTATTGATTATTTTTGAGAAATTTTGGGAACCTTACCGAGTTATTTTATTTTCCGAGCTTTCTCGAAGTTTTCGGTATTTTCCTAGATACTGGAATTTTATCCATATATTTTTCTTTTCTCTCCTCTCCATTCTCTCTCTCCTCCCTAGATGCGAGGTTTAACCAGACACGGGTCTAATTTTGAGGCAGAGACTCCCTTTCTGTCTTTGCATTTAATGTCATTCAAATCAACTCTAATCAATTCATCATCACATTCTCTCTCTTCTGCAAACGTGACGCACCTTTTTCTACTGAGACGCTGAGCTGATCTCTACATCTGGCTAAAAATTGGCGAGACGCGGACTTGGGAATTTTGGAAGAGAATGGAAAACTTTTAACAATCTCCATCTCCCTTATCTATATACACCCCCTTCTTTTTCTCTCTCTTTCATTATTTCGTTCTTTCTTTCTTCTTCTTCCAGCAAGCACAACAAAGCCAGCCGCACCCCCTCCTTGGCTGCCCCTCCTTGGCCGACCACCCTCTCTACTATATCCACCACCACTTCCTCCTCCATCTCCTCCTCCATTCTAACTACAACAACTACCCTATCCCACCTCCGTCTTCACCTTCTTCTTCTTTCTTTTTCCACCAAAACAACCCATCTTTACCACCACCTTTACCACCATTTTCACCACCACCTACACTACCTCGGCCACCACAACCTCGCCATCTTCCTCTCCTCAGAATACTCTTTCAAACGATCTACTCCGTCGCTCTTCGAAATCACGTTTCAAAAACTCCATATTTTCATTTTTAACTAGACTTGAACCCCACCAAATGCTTGGGCTTGGGATGCTGGCCTCCGGCCGCCTCTGGTGGCCGGGCATGGTCGGTCGTCCCCTCCCCCTTCCCTCTTCCTTTCTTTCTTTCCTTCTTTCTTTCTTTCCTTCTTCTTTCCTTTCCTTCCTTTTTTCTTTTTTTTCTTCTCAGGTTTGCCCTCATCCCGCGTCTCTCCTTTTCTCCCATCCTTGCGTCCCTCTCTCCCTCCTATCCCATGTCTCGCTCTCTCACTCTTTACTCTCTCATTCTCTTTCTCTCTAGTTTCCTCTCTCTTGATTTCCTTCTCTCTTTCTATCACTTTCTCTTCAACATGACTCTTGCATTGAGCCACCGGACGTGGATCCCATCCCCGCATCCAGGCATTTCTTTAACGTGATCCTCACATTCTTATATCAACGCGTCATGGAGCTCATGCCCGCATCCTCATTTTTCTCGTGTATGGCTTAAATGCTGGTCTCAAACCCCGCGTTTGTGGCATCTACCCAACGCGACTCGCGCGTCTGCGACCCCCGCGTCTTCATTCTCTCTCCTTCTAGTTCCTCTCTCCTCCTCCTCTATATAATATAATATTTATTATACTGAACGCATTTACGCATTGGTTACCTGAATTCTGGAGATCGGGGATTTCATGGTGTTTTCCGAAGATTCAAGCGAGTGTTCTCACTTTCCTCGTTTTGGGTTTCTCGCTTCGTCGGGTCAACTTGTATTACATGATGTATTATACCTGTATTCATATTTCTGTATTGGGTTGTGGCCTTGAATTTGTATTTGCATATGACTGAGTGCCCAGTATTTTATATGTATGTACCTGTGATGAATGTTTGTAACAGTATAGACAATATTCCTTATGTGTGATGTTTGGAACTAATACCTTCTGCAGGTATCCTCGCCTTCAGGCCTAACCTCCGGGTTCAACCTCTCTAAGGTTTTAAAAGTTCTCTGGACTTTCTATATACTACGCCTGGTAGGCGGACCTAGCGTCAGTACTTTACAGCTAACTCTAACGTAGTTACCCCGTGAGCACAGCGGTGTCGTGAGCGATAGTATGACGTCTCTTGTGCATGCTGTGACACGTGCGTTTAGCTGTGCTGCGCGCTGTAACCACGCCGAACGTGAAAGCATTTAGTGTCGTACGTTAGCTTCGCTCCGGCCCTGCTTAGCTCTGCTTGAATGTTCGCTTGCTTGCCAAATTATCTGCGGCCAGTTTATTTATTCTTCTGTTAATGATTGTTAAGAGTTTGAAATCTTGCTTATACTGTTTTCCTATATTGCTTGTCATGCTTTCACTTGACGTGTTATCATTTACCAGGCTATCTCTTGTTACTTGACATGTTACTGCTTACCACCTGCTCCCTGTTATATTATTACTTATCATCTGCCACATGTTTTGTTAACACCTGACCTGTAATTATCACATTTACGGGAATCATGTATCTGTTATCTTGTATTATATACAGTGACCTGAATATATAGTACTTATGTACTCTTGTGATTTCCAGAACCTGTCCTACTCCTGTCATTCCTATAAATTGGTAATTACATAATAAACTATAAAAAGGATAACCTACATCGGATAAGGGGGAACTGATGGATTTCAAGTGGTGAATATGTTTATAGTGGTATTAAGTATATTGTGCAACTCCAATTCCAGATCTACCTGAGGGCCTCCAGGAATCCGAGGGGATCGCTGACTACCTGCCTCCTATTATATTCTTGAATGGGCATAATATAAGACCCACCTTCATGTTTGCCTAGTGGCAGGTTCCGGATCAGTACCGGAACATCCTGGGCCATGGCTCGGGTTTGTACGGGGCCCACTGTAAACATAACACACTAGATTCATCATCAGTTCTAATAACAACCTCAGCTTACTCATATATGGATGTAAGTGTGTTGGGACGCTGGCGCACACACCTAGATATATGGTAGGACGAGTAATAATAATAACAAGGTGCTAATCAATAACTCATTGTGTTTTGCAATTTAGGGCGTATTAACTTAGTTTACGATGATGTGGGATATATGGTATATAGATGAGGGTTTCCTTTTTTTGATTATTCCTTCGACGTACTTATCTCATGAAGCCGTAAACTGGGTTTGTACCGCTGGTTTTTCGTATTTGCTTTCATAAGATTTCATTCGGATTTTTGGTTTTACTACTATTATTATTATATTTTATATTCCTGGCTTTACCACTTGTGTATTACTCCACTGATCTCCTGCTATTATCTTAGTGAACACAGCATGTCTTATGCCTGATATCTCATTTGAACTGTTATGCTTAATCTCCTAACTTGTCTATTCTTGATTGATGTGGATACTTGGTTACCGTATAATTTTCTGATGATTCATACTGTTCTATTTAGCTATTATTGTGGACAGCTCAGCTTATGCGTACTCAGTCGATGGAGACATAAGTTATATGGTATATAGATCAGGGTTTTCTTATTTGGATTATCCCCTCGTATCAATCTCATGGATCTATTTATTGAGCCCGTACAACTAGTTTTGTCACATCTTTTTATCCCATCACTTGATATCTCATTCATGTTCATGTGTGCTTATGCTCACAACACATTTTCAATGCATGTTTATGATTTGGATTTATCAATACACGTGTGCTTATCCCAGCATGCCACTTGGCATTCGCAACACCACTCGTTGGGGAGTTCTGACTCCCATGGATCTCTCGTTTAGGTCTCGGAGCTTGAAGCTTCTGGATTCTCCCGGTTGCTGATCAGAGATGCGCAGTGGAAGCGTGGATCATCAGCAGACCGTCTGAGACCCTATCCTTCCAGGCCCCCTGCTCATCACTCGAGTTTTCTTTTTGTAACTCGTGAGCGCCATTTGTACTGTTCAAACTTGTATATTTCTTTGGATTCTCGCATTTGCGCCTATCAGGTGATGTAATATTCTTGTAATATTGTGTACATCCTGTGATAACTTTGTAATTATACTCATACGTTGGAATATATAATGCACCATGTACTTTCGTACTCTGATTCTTGCCTGTACTGATGCATAGCATATATATGTGAGGGTATTTTCGACCTACGTATATACGTCACAGTAACGTCTCCATACCCTCGAAACTGGGGCATTACATTGTATCTCAGTTCTTAATCTGTAGTTCAGTTCAGAAACAAAGAGAGAGAGAGAGAGAGAGAGAGAGAGAGAGTGACTGTAATCTGAAGTTGAAGTGACATCAATAAAGATTCGATGAACTTCTTTTCTTTTCCAACTCACAGGTATGTTGCATTTCAATTCAATGTTTTCTTTTTTTAGTAATGAGTAGCTAAATCTCCTCTTTTTGGGCGCACCAATCTCTCCTCTCTAGTATTGATTCTTAATCGATCTTAATGAAAAAGACCCAACTAAATCATTTGAATGCCTTAAACTAAGCCTTGCTTATTGCGAGTGTTCTTGAAGGCACATGAGGATGGGATTGGATTTTGGACTTAATTTTGAAATTAATCAGAACTTGTTTTATTCCATGCTTGCTTTATTGTTCTGATGATTAATATTCAACTCAAGAAAGATTTCAAAACTAAAGTTCGATTTCTAAAATAAACATCTTATGTGTTTTACTTGATCTCTTTTAAATATAAGACTAAACTTTTTGCCTATAATCTCATTGAGGTACTTGAACTTTCAAGAGAAGAATTTAGAGTTGGGTAATAATTAGTGAACCCAGATCTCTCTTTATTAAATACAAACAAATACACATCTTCAAGCTTCTTTAAAAAAAATCACTTTTTCAAAATCTATTCTAATCTTCAATTTTTCTTTAAATCACTTCTTTACTCTCCATCTTCTTTGTCATCTAAAAAAACATAAACACTAAAACTTATTTTTCTCAAAATACTAAAAAGCTTGCATCACATCTCTCATCGTGGTACGACCCGTTAGCCCTAAGCTACACGACATTTCTCTTAAATTTCTCAATTAATTTTTGACGCGGTTGCCGGAGAAGGAACGGTATTCTTGTGTTTTAACAAGTTTGGTGTTTTATTTCAGGGTTAAAGAAATCAGGTTGAGTATTCAAGCTTTTGCAGAAGAAGATTTGTGATCTTGTGCCCCTACTCTAGAAAGTAGGAAACAAGATTTCAAGAGTTTGCAGGAAAAACACAATTTATTGTGGGGCTACTAAAAACTCTTTCTTGCAGGACATATTCTCTACAAAAATAAGCTTTCTTTATTGCTAGTTTTTTGTACTTGATTATCTCACAACCTTATTTTTAATCCAACAGTAATCTGATGATTGCCAATTGCTTAAAAAAAAACGTTTAGACTTGCATTATAGGCATTTGTCTAATTACGTTTCTTTTTCAATTACTGTTGAAGAAAGCTAGAAATAAGGTACGTTTACATAGCATCTAGCATAGGAACATTCTTCGATGATTTACTTGCTTTTTAATTGTTACTTGCTTTATACTTGCACACTTGCACACAACTAATCTTAAGGGAAAACCCAACACAAAATAAGGTGAGAAAGTTATTACCCTTTCTTAGCCACAAACCATCTCAAGCACTCATCAACCTAAGCCTAATTTAAAATCTGATAGACATTGGCCTTAGGGACATCTCAAACTCATTAGGAGATTATCTTAAGGGAGAAGGTGTTAGAATTTGACTCCTGTCAAATCAGTGTCAAAGGGCAGGGATTGAGGGGCGAAACCCCGAAGGCTGGTGGTTTTGCTTAATTAGATGTGTCATTTTTGCGCGGATACCTCCCACCAATTTTACCCTGACCTCATTGATAACTTGTGGTCAGAGTCTGTCTGCTTTACCTCCTGTGGACAATCTACCAGTTAGGAGTTGTCTAGGTCAAGGTTACCTTAGACTAGGCTTAGTTGCTTCTTTTTTTTTTTTATTGACTATTGGTGAACATATTTGTGATAGTGTTTGTATATACAATCATGGTCGAGAGACCCAAACCATCTAGGTTAATTAGAACACATCACCACCTAAACAAGATCCAAAACCAAATCTGGTTATGGCTCAACTAACGTCATTGCAGGATAGGTTCTACCCCATGAGAACCTCACATTGATCTTGCATCCAACTTTCATCGGTTGGTGAATACAACTTTGAGCTCAAGCCTCAGCTCATCAACACACTCCCTAAGTTTCATGGTTTAGAGTCCAAAGACGCGTATTTCTTTAGAAGAGAATTTGAGAAAGTATGCTTAATGATAAAAATTTCACACCTTGTAGACGCTGCTATTAGGTTGAGATTTGTCTCATTTGCTGTTAAGGACTAGCAAAGAAATAGCTATACAGCTTAGCGGCCAGTTCCATCACATTGTGGGATGGTTTCATCAAGGTTTTCTTGAAGAAATTATACTCAATTCACAAGACCGCTCTCATTAGAAAGAACATCATGCAACTGAAGTAAGACCTAGTGAACCATTTTGAAGGTATTTTGAACGTTTCGAAGACCTCCTTGTCCATTATCCACATCATGAAATAGAGAAGTGGCGACAATACCAATTCTCTATGACGGTTTAGACTACTCAACCAAGACCCTCTAAGAACTATATGCCAAGGGAGATTCTTGCACAAGGATGAGAATGAAGGATGGATTTATTTGAAAATCTAGCTGAAAAGACCATCCAATGGGAACCGACTAATGAAAACTTTAGGAATTCAAACTTCATCATTTCAAAAGGAGATCTCCATTCTATTGAATCATCCATAGCTGCAAAGGCTAAAATATCTAGCCTAATGAGAAGACTGGAAGGTTTAGATACTAAGGAGCCAGTTCCAGTCAACCAAGTGCCCAAATTAATTTCAAATTCAGGTTGTACTTACCGTCAAAGCCATGAACCATGTTTTTGAGGAGTGTCCAATTTTGAATGCTCAACAAATGTACCCCGAGCCAATGAATGCAGCCTTTTCAAGGCTCATAACAATCCTTATGCTCAAACGTACAATCCTGATTAGAGAAATCACCCGAATTTCTCGTGGAGCCAAAATAACAATGACCACTCAAGTTCAAACCACTCCAACATCCTAATCATAATCACAATTCTTTCAATCATCAACACAATTAC
>JAVJIF010001546.1:0-77559 GCA_038442645.1 Agave tequilana | reverse complement strand
GTTGAGCCAATGCTATAAAGGAAGTATCGAGGAAACATTAGCACACATATATAATTTCACTGATTTTATAAAGACACATTTCCAAGTGCTTGGTTCCGCCTCGATCAAATTTTTGGCGTCGTTGCCGCAGATGGGAATGGTTTTGATTTCACGTTTTTGTTAACATTTTCTTCTCTATTTTGGTGTGCAGGTCAATTTTTACAGGAACTGAATATTGTAGAACACCCATTAGCATTGTAGCTCTCTGTTCTTGAATGCAGGGACCCAGCTTCCAAAGATAAGCCGCACAAACACGACTTTCGCCATAGTTCAACGGCAATTTTGTGGCAGAATTTTTCTTCTTTTGCTGGGATGTGTATATTGTAATAGCTAGTGGATTTGTACTGTTACTTTCCTGCTTTGATTGCCTATACAATGCAACAAATTAAAGAACTAAAATATAATAATTGGATACTTTTAATACTGTTTAGACATTTGTATTTAAGCACTTGTCAATTCAATTTCAATATACTGTATTTTGTACTATTGCTGTGATCTGGACTAAGGTGTACATATGGCATTGCATATAGCATAAGATAAACACATTGGTGATTTACTTGCTTTGTGTTATATTTCTTGTCTATATTGCACACTTACACGAATTGAAATTAAGGGCAAAACTCAATACAAGATAAGGTGGGGAGTTCATTACCATTCCTTAGCCCAATAACCACCTCCCTACTCACACAACTCAAGCCCAAATAAAAATTGATAGACGTTGGCCCCTAGGGACATCTCAGACTCATTAAGAGATTGACCGAGGGTGGAACTATTTTGAATCTTACTCTTATAAAATCGGTGTCTAAGGTTGGGGATTAAGAGGTTACGCCTCGAAAATACCGTGGTTTGGCGTACTTAAGGCCCATTGCTTACGCACGGATACCTCCCACCATATTTTGCCCCTACCTGGCCAATTAGCTTGTGGTCGGATTCATAACAACAACCTCCCCCGGGTAATTGACCAGTTAGGAGTCGTTTAGGTCTAGGTTAACCTTAATATAGGCTTGGTTTTGATTTTGTTTTCTTTTGTTTGTTTGTTTGTTTTATCTTTCTTGTTTGTGTTTATTTGTGAAATAGAATTCAACAACAACAATTTTTCAATCATAATATGAATCCATATTTCACATCATCAACCCCATTTGATTCGGATAATTCTAACCCAACCTTTTACAATATGAACCAACCACATATGCCGAGTTGGACTTATCTGAATCAATACAACCCATACCCACAATCTTATGACTATAATTTTCAAAATAATTTTAACCCTTCACAGAGTCAGTGGGGATTCACATCCCCGGATCAAATTTTCAGCCACCTTGTCCACAATTTTCACAATATTCATTTCCCGATTTTGCTTCCTATGCTCCTTTTCTAGAATCACCAATTGAAGAAAAATCTGAATTAGAAAAGAGTATAGAAGCTAACCTGCAAGAGACTGAGTGTCAATTTCAGAACATGTTGGCCTCTCCAATTCCACAATATTTTCATGATTCTTACTCACTCCTACTTCAAAATGATCAAACATCCATCTTGGAGTTTACTGAGGAACTCTTGCGTGAGTCCGAGCGGCAATCTCAAAAACTTGTTGGACAACAATCTTCACAATTTTTTCAAAACCAAGATTTCTACACTCCTTTTATAGAACAACAATTGAAGAAAAATCTGAGCTAAAAAGAGTATAGAAATCTTGCATGAGGCCTCATAACAATTTAAAAACTCTTTTACTCAGTCTATCGAACACAACTGAGTCAATTGCTTAACATTCATAAGAATGTGGAAACTCACTCTTATCAACCTCTGACCAATCCAGATATCTCTAACTCTATCGACTAGATCAGAAATCATGTTGGTTTGGAAACCAAGATTCAATTTCAGCACATCATATTGAACTTGACCAACATCAAAATTTTGAGAACGATATTGATATTTTGGCAAGTTATCCTTGTCCTGAGATGAACTTGAGCATGAATATGATCTTGAAAATCAACTTAGTATTCAATTCACTTCCTGATTCAATATTGACTGAGGTATTTTTATCTGATTTCAGGCCTTTTCCTGAGTAAGTATTAGATCATGTGCAAGTCCATCGTGAAATTGAATCACCAATCTTTTATGATCATCATATTGAACTTAACCAATTTCATACTTTGAAAGTCTAATTGACAAATTAGAAAGTTTTTTATTTTATGAAATTGAAGTCAATGAGGTATGTGACTTTGATCCTCAAATTTGTGATCTAGTTCAAATTCCTGAATCATTATTGACTCCTATTTTGTTACCCAATTTGAGTAACATTTTAGATTCAATTTTGATTCCTATACCTGTCATTCTTGAACTTGAATCACCAATCTTAGAAAATCACATTCCATTGTGGGGAAATGAGTGTGGATTAGAGTTTCAACTTCTTGATTTGGACCAACTTTCTGAACAAATTTTAACTCCTGAATCTTTACTTGATTTAAATAAATTCCTGAGTTAGTAGTCGTTCCTGTGCTTCCTGAGTCTAAATCAATCATTCCATCTTTTCGTACTCCAATTTGGGACAAGGGTGTGATAAAAATGACTCTGAAATTATTTTAAAATTTTGAAATTAGATGGGGTAAAATTCTTAATAAAAATAATCCATATATACATCATTCTGATGGGTTGTATTATTGAGGTTTCTGGTGGATTCCTCCGAACTCCATGCAAGTTGGATTGGGCTGTATTTCGTAGACAAATCAGACCACCACCGGAACCACCACGTTGAGGTGATTTTTCCTTCCCTCTCTATTTGTTTCATGTATACATATATTCACAATGCATTGAGGGAAATGCATGAGGTAAGTGTAAGGGAGGGTTTACTAATGTAATGTTTTTAGATTTTCTTTCTTTTACACTTCCTTTAGGATATTTTTAGAAATTTTCCCTTTTGTATAGGATTTTTTTAAGATTTTTCCTTTCTTTAAAAACTTTTCAAATAAAAGACGAAGTTTTGATCTATTTTTAAGAAAATTAAGATGATCTTAGAAATTAAGGAAGCCTTAATTATGACATCTTAACCCAGTTGAAATAATGGATCTTGTTTAAGATTATAGGCTACGTAAGATAAATTGGAGAGATAATTTTATCTTGAATTTTTTGCCTTAGATAGTATGCACTTTACACGTACACATTTTGGGATGGAAACAAAGACCTAAAATGCCATAAAATGAATAAATAAAAAGAAAAAATAATATATATTATATATGAAGGAAAAATCACTTATTAAGTTGGATAACTATGCCTCAAGAAGTATGATTATTCACGCCTAAAGGTGATAATAAGGAACAAATAATTCCTCTTAGTTTTGTGGCCTTGTTTACTCGAGTCCTTAAACCGGGGGATGTTTTCACATCTAGTGCCTAAGACTGTCCGGTCTGGGAGTCATCGGTTAAAGGCTCACTACCTGGGTAAACTAGAAAGCCTAAGAAAACTAAGAAAAGAAAAAAGGAAATATATATATATAAATAAATGGCTTGATGGTTAGTGTTAAAATCCCAGAAATCTTCACTGTCACAAAGTGCATGTTATCTAGGTTTTATGAAGGATAAAATATTCAATCTAATTTTGAATTCTTACCTTAATTAAAGACAAGATCTTGCATATAGATTAAGTTTAAGAAAGAATAATTTTTCGTGGACTTACGACCTTAGATCGCTTATATTTTTGCAAAAATATTTTGTAAACTTGTTACTCTTTCAAAACGTGTTTTCAAAATACTAACATTTTTCTTTTTTCTTTATGCATTTTGTGGGTGCAATCCGCTGAAAATCCTCATGAGACAAAACTGCTCCTCTAATGGAAACCTAGAGGTTTAACGGCTTGTTGTACACGCTCAGTGTAATCGTGTCACCAGCGAAAGTAGTGTAATAACATTTGTAGTATAGTTTTTCTTTTCTTGTTTTGTTCAGGACAAGTAAAAGATAAGTATGGGGGTGTGATTAGTCTACAGTTATACATTATTATATCGCATTTTTCTACTGATTTATGAATAATATATCATTTTTAATTGTATTTTGGTCTACTTTGCAGATAAATCAAGAGTCTAGCGGCAAAAGAGTAATAAGAGCTTAATTAAACCCATTTTCGGTAATTAAATCCGTATTTCTTGAGGCCAAGCAAGGGAACTTCTAGAAGATGCATTGAACCTAGACCCTTGCTCACGTCAGACGAATATTCGAAAGAAAATACCCGAATCTAAGTATACCAAGAAGATCCTGGAAGCGGTAGGAATATGCTCGCCAAAACCAGGGACCAAAGTCCCTAGTTTGACCGCAGAAACATGGCTATGGCTGCGTTTCCGTGGCCCTTTGGTGGACCCACGTGTCGATTTTTCACGAGTGGCCTCGTCTCGTTTTCTAGAATCCTCTTTTGCCTATAAAAATCATTGCAGGGACCTGAATTGAAAGCAGATTAAAAACAACCTAGGTTTTCTATCTTTTAGTATAGGTGTTCTTCTTTTTTCTTTTGTATTTTTATTTTTTTATGATTCATGTATTAGTGCAGAGAGATTCACAGAGAGAAAGAAAGAGATTGATATAATAGATAGTGACAATCTATGTAAAGGTGTCTCCTTTTTTCTCTATTGAAATCTTCTCTATCTTTTATATGATGCTTAGCTAATCTTTCTTCTCGTGACAATCTAACTACTAACCACTAACCATCTAACTACTTACTTGATAATCCACATGAATCTAATAACCTCTATAAGGCCTTGCTCTTGCAAGAGCCATTGATGGCTCAAGATAATGAATTCTAACATTCTAACATCTAACCCACTAACTTGCTAACTTGTAATGCTAACTTTATTTCATGCTCACCTCTAACTGGTTTTGATGATTTAATAGTACCTTGCAACTTGTTGTGTGGTATGGATGTGTTGTTTGAATGAAGAAGAACAATCTTATGCGCCATGCTTTGTAACGTCTCTTGAAGCCAAGGACTAGTGATGGCCAAGGATCCATATAAGACAACTATCATTAAGAGGTTAGCATGGTTAGTAGAGCAATTAGTAGTTAGTAGTCATGAGTTTTCTTTTATAGTTTACTTCTTTCTTTGTACTTTGTTTTAAAATCAATTTCCTAAATCTTTTTATTACTCTTTATCGATGTTTTCACCAACTTCTTAGTTCACTTATGTTTCATTTTCTTTTTATTTTCAAAAATCATTTCTCTTTTATTTTCACATCACCGATTTCATCGCCTTCTCCCCTATCACTTTCTGATTTCTTTTCTTTTATTTTCTTTTCTAATTCTTTTAAACAAAGAAGACTTGTTAACAACCGACGTGAATAAGAACTGTTAATGCTTCTATCGCCTCTCGTCCCTATGGATTCGATCCGTCGAGCCAATGCTTTAACGGAAGTATCGAGGGAACATTAGCATACATATATAATTTCACTGATTTCATAAAGACATTACCAAATGCTTGGTTCCGCCTCGATCATTCTCATACTAGTATTTAACCAAGAAAGCTATAACAGCACATCAACTCCAAATCTAGAGGAATCTTGAGGAGAAAGTCCAGATTCCTTCATTGGGAATTCAGTTTCACTCTTTGGTTATACATTGTGCGTATTTTTAGTTTGCATAATAGTTTTAATTCCATAATGTTTTTCATTATATTAGCGAGTCAACTATTCACCCCTCTAGGTGACCTGTGGTATCAGAGCTTGGTGCTCTTGATTTGTGTCTAACAACCTAGAGATAAAGATCATATTTTTACTCATCACAATATTTGCACACACAAATGAATTTTATTGCACCCCCATGTTTGATATTCTTAACTTTTAAATTTGAAAAGTTAAGATGTCCATGCACCTCAAAGCCTTAGGTATTCATGCTAATCTTGTCACTATTAAAGATTCTTATTTTGTAAATGGCAAGTATCTTGAGGTTAATGTAAAAGCCATTCATGCTTTAAAATTAACCCTAGATGATGACTATTTATCTAGAATTTCAAACATTGATTCAGCTTTTGTAGTATGGAACACTCTCATCTCCCTTGGGGAATAAACACCATATGATAAGGAGAGTGACTCGGATGACGGAAGTACTACTTCCAACATGTGCTACATGTCCAAGGGGATGATCCCCTTGAGGTAAATTTCGATTCTGAGCTTGAAAAAAAGATGCCATATGATGATCTTGCATTGCTTTGCAAGATGCTTCTTAATAAATATGATTTGTTAAAAGTGGAAAATAAAAAATTAAAAAATAAAAGTGACTCCATTTTAAAAGAAAAATATTTTTTTCAAAATTAATTTGAATTATTTCAAAGAATGAATTTTGAAAAATAAAGTTGTTTTGATTTCTAAAGAAAAGAAAACTATTTTAAATGAACATGCGTTTTTGTAAAGGAAAATTGTTTTGAATGAAAAGAAAAGTCTTTTATTTCCAAAAGAAAATTAATTTGATTCTCACTTTTTTCATGTCTCTCATGCTAATAATGCATTATCTTTTGATAAAAATGAGATTCATGTTTTAATAAATAGAATTGATTATTTGTGCTCCACTTTGAGCCAATGTGCATGCTGGCCCAAAGCCCATCACTCTGGTTTTGAAGGTGATTAACTCATGTAATAATAGTACTAATGATCTTGTGTTATTTAGTTTTAGATTTTCAATCAAGATCTTAGTCAGTATTTAAAGATTTAAAGTCAAATTTTGAAGCTAGCATCTGTTGATTCAGGAGCTCTCACTTCAAAGATCGCATCAAGTACTCAAGAGGAGTCTAACTCATGTATCAAAGGTTTGGACCAAGTCAAGGAGTATAAGATTTTCAAGAGAAGATTTTTAAGACTTGAGTTTTAATTTGTAAGTGTTAAGATTTTTGTTTTAGATAAGATGTAAAGTAAAGGATAGATTAGTGTGGATTGCTCAAGCTAATATACACACATATAAAATTTTTATAGTGTTTTCATAAGAATAGTTTTGATTTAGAAAATACCTTTTTGGTTTTTGAGTTTCAAAAAAGATATCTTTATATTTTATGAATAGAGTTCATCAAAACAAGTTTATATATTTTATATGTATATTGGATTTCATTTATATACATTGTTGGTTCAAATATTTAGAAAAACTTATTTGATGTTTCTATATTTTGTGTTTGAGTTTTGTATTTATCAAAACTTTACTTAGAGCTTATTGTCAAAAATATAGATTTTTCATCTTATATGTGTATTGGATCATATGCTTTAAAAGTGTTTTAATATCTTATTTTTGTATTTGGACAAGTTTTGAAAAAATTGGTTTTTCATTTAAAAGTTTGACATTGAAAAATACCGATTTTTGTTTAAGGCTGAATTTCTATATCGCAAAAATAGTTTAACTAGTTTGAAATTTTTTGATTTTTGATCACACATATTTGGATATCAAAGTATTTCAATGAACTTATTTTTGTGAATTTTATAGAGTTTTATGAGATTTTATGGGTATTTAAAAGACCAAATTTCAAAACCCTAAAACCTAGCCTCAGACCACTGGCGGTCGACTGCCTGGTTGACTGAACCAGATCTCGATTGACCGAGCGTCGACCGATGTGTACAAAACGTGCACAAGGCTCTGGCCATTGGGCCAGTCGACCGTGCGGTCGACCGATCGGTCAACTGACCAGAGAGTTCACTTTCTGGTTCCAGCCATGGTTGACCGGGCGGTCAACCGACAGGCAAATTGCCTTAGGGCGGTCGATTGGCCGGTAGACCGATAGCCCCGACGATCAGAAATCTGACCGATAGCCCCAACGATGGCCGGTCGACCCGGCAGTCAACCGACAGGCCATTTTGGGCCAGTTATGAAGCCGAACGGCTATATTTCTGAGCCCTATAAAAAGGGTTCTCTTGGACTATTTTTAGAAGATTTTAGAGAAGTTTAGAGCTAGTTTTTACCTTCTCTCTTAGGTTTTTTCTCCACATGTTTTTGGGCTAAACTTTCATATCAAAAGGAGAGTTTTTAAGAGTATTTTCAAATGAGATTTCTTGAGTTTTCCTCCACAAATCTATCTTGTTTTCTTACACAAACTTCAGCTATCCATTGCTATATCAATCCTCTAGGGATCCTTGTTGTGAGAGTTATTTTTATGATCAAGAGAAGTGATGACAAGTTTCATTCTTGTATTTGAGGTATTGTTGAGGGTGCAGCCTCGGCGAGCTTGCGGGTTCACGTGCTGGAACAAGTGAGGGACTTGCAGGTCCAAGAGTTCTTGAAGGAGTTTATTGTAGGTGTTGTGGTACCGAGTGATATTGCGGGATCATTATAGTGAAAATCCTTCATAGTGGTGAAGGCGGGAACGTGAGCAAGTATGCTCGAACCTCAAAATAAATCTCCCGTGTTTGTGATTGCTTATCTCTCTCTCTCTCACACACACTTGTGTTTATATATCTTGCATGATTTTATTGTTAACATCCTTATATGCTTGATATACTTGTTCTTAATTGAATAATACTTGGGATTGTTTGCTCACACTTTTATTCAACCAAGAGAGTCATAGTGGCTTCTCAACTCTTAATCTAGAGGAGATAGTTCAGAGCCTTTCACTAAAAATTCAGCTACACTCTTTGGTTATACTTGGTGTGTTTAGCATAATAGCATTAGTTTGCATAATTAGTTTTAATTCCGTCATTTATTTTGCATTAGATTAGCTAGTGACCTATTCACCCCCTCTAGGTGACTTACAATTGATATTAGATCTTGGTGCTCTTGAATTGGGTCTAACAACCTTAAGTTAAAGATTCTTATTTTATCTAATCAGAATATTTGTACACACACTCATGGATTTTATGACACCTCCTATGTTTGACATACTTAATATCTAAACTTGAAAAGTTAAGATGTCCATGTACCTAAAAGCCCTAGGTATTCATGTCTATTTTGCTACTATTAAGATTTCTATTTTATAAATGGCAAACATCTTGAGGCTAACACAAAGACAATCCATACTTTAAAGTTAAACCTAAATGAGGAATGTTTCATCTAGGGCTTTTAATTTTAAATCGGCTTTTATAGTATGGAACGCACTTGTCTCTTTTGGTGAACAAAAGCAATACTACATGGGAGTGACTCAGATGTAAGAAGTGATGCTTCCAACATATGCTACATGGTCCAAGGGGATGACCCCCTTGAGGTATACGAGCTAGAAGAAGATATTGACATGCCTTATGATGAGCTTGCATCCTTTTATCAAAAACTTCTTAAGAAATATGATTTGTTAAAAATTGAAAATAAAAATAAAGAAAGAAAATAATTCTTTGTTAAAGAAAAATGATTCTTCAAAATTGAATATTATTTCAATAAAAATGAATTTTTGAAAAACCAAGTTATTTTTGTGGAAAAGAAAAAGGAAATTGTTTTAAATGAAAATAAATCTTTGAAAAAAATTATTTTAATTGAAAAAGAAAAGATTTCCAATCTAAGAAGAAAACGAATTTTGTTTCTCAAGCTCATATCTCTTCTTCTAAAATTGAAAATAATATATGTATTTTGAAGAAGAATATTGATTGTATGGGCTTCACTTTGAGTCAATATGCATTTAATCATGATAGGTTTGAATCTATGTTTCGCAAGAAACGAGTTTCACATATTCATGCACAAATACTACAGTATACATATGCACACCATGCTCACACTCACACCATTCATATGCATGCTAGAGTGTACAAATGTACACATTGCTGCCTCAAAGGCCATTTAGCAAAATTTTATTTTGATAGAATAAATTTATTAAATTTAGCAAATAAGAATGTTTGGGTTCCTATTACTACTAACCCTCATGGACCTAAAAATATATGGCTACCAAAATCCTCAAAACATGTATTTAATGTAGGCGTGGGCTCTTACAAAACGTTAGAGGGTTGGTGCCTTGGTGGAGGATGCATTGGAACTTGAAGGACACATCCAATTGATACATCACTACCAATAAAGCATGGTGGGAGGACCACCTCTTATTTTGGAGAAATGAATTGGCTATATCGATTTTGGTAACCATCTCTTCCTCCTCCTTAAAAATGTTTTTATTGCTTATGTGCTTGTGTAGTAACCTAGACTCTATCTTATATTGTTTTATGCTCAAGGAAGAGTTGATAGGTTGTTATGCTATGCATGTATTTTTGAAAAACTTTTCAATAGATTTACATGTCTATTTCTTTTGAGTTGATTTATGTTAAAGCATATATTTATTTAAATGCCTATATCATATTCATATTCATATTCTATTGACACTTGTGCTATACATGTACATTTTTTAAGTAACATGCTATACATACTCTATTTCTTTTATGTACTCAATTATTTATTTGACTGTACATTGTATGTCTTACTTTTGATGATTCTTGCATGTTTATATGATATATTATGTTTTCGTGAAAAAAAAATTTCATATGAGCTTTTGTTTTGAACTTTATTGTTTATTTTCATGAATATGTCATTCATATGATTCTACACTCACATTTTTTTTTTTACTCATGACTTTATTTTTATGAGCATTTATGAGCTTTATAAATTTTGAATGTCAACTCTTGTGTAATTTGCATGTTTCATGAGATATATATGTTTTGATTTCATATTTGAAGGATCTTTAACTAGTTTTTTAAAAATTACTTTAAACTAGTTATCTAGTCTTCACTTGGTAGTGTTTTCAATCTACAAATATTTTTTAAATCCTATTTTTGAAAACTTTCACCCTTAAAGGGCAGTTGGTTGGGCGACCATGCCTTGTGTACCTTATTGAAGATCTATTTAATATGTGCATGATAAGGGTGGATGATATGAGTTATACACATAATTTTCATAGTATTTTATTTTTGTATACTCACACTAGTTTTTTATATATATATGCACTAAAACTCAAGTGGTATTTTCATTTTTATACATGTACATATATATTATTTGATTGTGCTTATTTTACTATGTCACATATTTTAAAGCATAAACTTTTTATGCTTAGCTTGATTTAATTCTAAAAGTTAAATGGTATTTTTACAAGCTTATGCATTAATTTCAATTGGTATTTTTTTGGTATCAAAATGTTCTTCATGTTTCATCTTTAATTGGCATCAAAATCTACTATTGGTATCTTAGTAATTTTATTTATCTACAAGTGATATCTATATTTATTTTGTCAACTACTATTTGATTTCAATTAGTATTAAAATTTATTTTGTTGCTACCTCAAAATTTGTTTTAAAAATGGTTTCAAAAATTTCTTAAAAATTTTGTTTGATATGCATTGTTTATATTAAAGGGGAGCTTAACATCTCCTCTATATATAGATTCATATGAGTGTATTTTACATATTGAGGAGCTTCACCTCCCTTCTTTATGTGTACACGTGTGTCAGGGGAGCTTAACATCTCTGTCTACACATTATATATTATGCTATGCGTGTAGAGTCTAGTCATCGCTTCTCCATGTAATGTATGTATGCAGGGGGAGCTAACTTAATGTCTCTTCTCTTCATGAATGTATATCGCATATACATCTTTCTTGATTGTTTATTCTTTGCCCTTTGTTGATGAATTGACAAAAAGGGGGAGAAGAATTTAGAGTTTATATATGTATGTTTTTTATTTTTACGCATATATGTTTAGTTTATATGTGCTATCATTGAATATCTTTATTGTTTATGCTTGCATGAGTTCAAGGGAAGCTTCTATGAAGCTTATCTTTAATCATGCGTTTATAACTCCATAAGTTTTTTCATCATCAAAAAGGGGAGATTGTCTAGTTTTGATAATGATTAACTCATGTAGTTATAGTACTAATGATCTTGTGTTCATTTAGTTTTAGATTTTCAATCAAGATCTTAGTTGATAATTTAGCTTCAACAAAAGAATCAAAGTGAAGTTTTGAAGCTAGCACGTGTTGGTTCAAGAGCTCGCGCTTCAAAGATCGCATCAAGTACTCAAGAGTAGTTTAGCTGATGGATCAAAGGTTTGGACCAAGTCAAGGAGTACAAGATTTTCATGAAAAGATTTTCAAGACTTGAGTCTTAATTTATAAGTGTTAAGTTTTTTGTTTTAGATAAGATGTAAAGGATAGATTAGTTATGGATTTCTCAAGCACACATACACATACATAAAATTTATATAGTATTTTCATAAGAATAGTTTTGATTTTAGAAAATATCATTTTGGTTTTTGAGCTTCAAAGAAGATATGTTTATATTTCATGAATAGAGTTCATCAAAACAAGTTTACATGTGGTATATGTACATTGGATTTCATCTATATACATTGTTGTTTCAAATGTTTAGAAAAACTTATTTGACGTTTCTATATCATATGTTTGAGTTTTGTGTTTATCAAATATTGTTTAGAACTTATTGTCAAATACATAAATATCTCATCTTATATGTGTATTGGATCATTTCCATACACACTATGCTTCAAAAGTGTTTTAATATCTTATTTTTATATTTGGACAAGTTTTTAAAAATCAGTTTTTCATTTCAAAGTTTGATTTTGAAAGATACCGATTTTTGTTTAAAGCAGAATTTCTATATCACAAAAATAGTTCAGTTTGTTTATAATATGTGTTGATGTTTGATCACACATATTTGGATTTCAAATTATTTCAATGAACTTATTTTTATGGAGTTTATAGAGTTTTATGGGATTTTATGAGTATTTAAAAGACCAAGTTTCAAAACCCTAAAACCCAGCCTGAGACCACTGGCGGTCGGCTGACCGGTCGACCGAATGAGATCTCGATCGATCGGGCGGTCGACCGATGTGCACAAGACGTGCACAAGGCTTTGGACATTAGGTCGGTCGACCATGCGGTCGACTGATCCAGATAGCTTGCTTTCTGGATATGGCCCCAATCGACCGACCGACCGGCCGACCAGAGAGTTCACTCCCTGGTTCTGGCATCAGTTGACCGGGCAGTTATTCGATAGGCAAATTGCCTTGGGATGGTCAACCGGCTGGTCGACTGAAAACTCTAACAGTCAAAAATCTGACCGTTGGCCGGTCGACATGGCGGTCGACTAACAGGCCATTCTGGTCCAACGGCTATATTTCTAAACCCTATAAAAAGGGGTCTCTTGGCTTGTTTTTCACAAGATTTTGGAGAAGTTTTAGTGCCAGTTTTTCCCATCTTTCTTAGCATTTTTCTCCACATGTTTTTGGGCTAAAACTTCCATATCAAAATGAGAGTTTTCAAGAGTGTTTTCAAAAGATATTTTTTGAGTTTTTCTCCACAAATCTATCTTGTTTTCTTACACAAACATGAGCCATCCATTACTATATTAATGCTCTAGGGATCTTTGTTGTGAGAGTTATTTTTGTGATCAAAAGAAGTGATCACAAGTTTTCAATCTTGTATTTGAGGTGTTGTTGAGGTTGCAGCCTAGGCGAGCTTGCGGGTTCGTGTGCTGGAACAAGTGAGGGACTTGCGAGTCCAAGAGTTCTTGAGGGAGCTTATTGTAGGTGTTGCGGTACCTGAGTGATAATGCGGGATCATTATAGTGAAAATCCTTCATAGTGGTGAAGGCGAGAACGTAGAGCAAGTGTGCTCGAACCTCAAAATAAATCTTTCATGTTTGTGATTGCTTATCTCTCTCTCACACACACTTATGTTTATATATCTTGCATGCTTTTATTGTTAACATCCTTATATGCTTAATATACTTGTTCTTAATTGAATGTATGCTTGGGATTGTTTGTTCAAACTTTTATTCCACCAAGAGAGCCATAGTGGCTCCTCAACTCTTAATCTAGAGGAATCAAGAGGAAATAGTTCAGAGCCCTTCACAGAAAATTCAGCTACACTCTTTGGTTATACTTGGTGTGTTTAGCATAATAGTGTTAGTTTACATAATTAGTTTTAATTCCATTATTTGTTTTGTATTAGATTAGCTAGTCACCTATTCACCCCCTCTAGGTGACTTACAATTGATATCAGAGCTTGGTGCTCTTGAATTGGGTTTAACAACCTTAAGTTAAAGATTCTCATTTTATGTAATCATAATATTTGTACACACACTCATGGATTTCATGACACCTCCTATGTTTGACATTCTTAAAATCTAAACTTAGAAAGTTAAGATGTCCATGTATCTAAAAGCCCTAGGTATTCATGTCTATTTTGCCACTATTAAGAATTCTATTTTATAAATGGCAAACATCTTGAGGCTAATACAAAAACCATCCATGCTTTAAAGTTAACCCTAAATAAGGAATATTTATCTAGGGTTTTTAATTTGTATTCAGCTTTTGTAGTATGGAACACTCTTGTCTCTCTTGGTGAACAAAAGTAATACTACATTGGGAGTGACTCGGATGTAAGAAGTGATGCTTCCAACAAATGCTACATGGTCCAAGGGGTGACCCGCTTGAGGTATATTCTAAATCCGAGGTAGAAGAAGATATTGACATGCCTTATGATGAGCTTGCATCCTTTTGTCAAAAACTTCTTAAGAAATATGATTTGTTAAAAATTTAAAATGAAAAATTAAAGAAAGAAAATAATTCTCTGTTAAAGAAAAATGATTCTTCAAAATTGAATATTATTTTTAAAAAAATGAATTTTTGAAAAACCAAGTTATTTTTGTAGTAAAGAAAAAGGAAATTGTTTTAAATGAAAATAAATCTTTGAAAAAAATTATTTTAATTTAAAAAGAAAAGATTTCCATTTCTAAAAGGAAAATGAATTTTGTTTCTCAAGCTCATGTCTCTTCTTCTAAAATTACAAATGATTTATGTATTTTGAAGAAGAATATTGATTGTATGGACTTCACTTTGAGTCAATGTGCATTTAATCATAATAGGTTTGAATCTGTGTTTCGCAAGAAACAAGTTTCACATGTTCATGCACAAACCCTACAGTATACATATGCACACCATGCTCACACTCACACCACTCATATGCTTGCTAGAGTGTATGTATGTACACATTGCGGCCGCAAAGGCCATTTAGCAAAATTTTGTTTTGATAGAATAAATTTATTAAATTTTGAAAATAAGAATATTTGGGTTCCTAAAACTACTAACCCTCATGGACCCAAAAAAATATGGGTACCAAAATCTCCATACTTGTATTTGATGTGAGTGTGGGCTCTCACAAAACGTTAGAGGATTGGTGCCTTGGTGATGATGCATTGAAACTTGAAGGATACATCAAATTGATGTATCACTATCAAGAAAGCATGGTGGGAGGACCACCTCTTATTTTGCATAAATGAATTGGCTATATTGATTCTGGTAACCATCTCTTCCTTCTCGTTAAAAATATTTTTATTGCTTATATGCTTGTGTAATAACCTATACTCTATCATATATTTTTTTATGCTTAAGAAAGAGTTGAAATGTTGTTATGCTATGCATGTATTTTTGAATAACTTTTCAATGGATTTACATGCCTATTTCTTTTGGATTGATTTTATATATTGATTTAAATGCCTACATCATGTTCAAATGCATATTCTATTAAAACTTGTGTTATACATGTACATTTTTTGAGTTACATGCTATACATGCTCTATTTCTTTTATATACTCAATTATTTGTCTGATTGTACATTATATGTTCTAGTTTTGATAATTTTTGCATGTTTATATTATATATCATGTTTTTGTGAAAAAATTTCATATGAGCTTTTATTTTAAGCTTTATTATTTATTTTTATGAATATGCAAGATTCTTGTAGACTCACATTTTTTTTGTTATTTACTCATAACTATGTTTTCATGAGCATTTATGAGCTTATAAATTTTGAGTGTCAACTCTTGTGTAATTTATATGTTTCATGAGATATATATATATATTTTGCTTTCATATTTGAAGGATCATTAACTAGTTTTTCAAAAATTACTTTAAACTAGTTATCTATTCTTCACTTGGTAGTATTTTCAATCTATAAATATTCTTCAAATCATATTTTTGAAAACTTCTACTCTTAAAGGGCGGTTGGTTGGCAAGCATGTCTTATGTGCCTTATTGAAAATCTATTTAACATGTGCATGATAAGAGTGGATGATATGAGTTATACACATAATTTTCATGATATTTCATTTTTGTATACTTATATTCGTTTTCTATATATGTATGCACCAAAATTAAGTGGTATTTTCATTTTCATACATACATATATATGATTTAGATTTGCTTATTTTACTGTGCTACATATTTTAAAGCACAAACTGCTTATGCTAAGCTTGATTTAATTTTAAATATTAATTGGTAGCTTTACAAGCTTACGCGTTGATTTCAATTGGTTTTTTGGGTATCAAAATATACTTCATGTTTCATGTTTAATTGGTATCAAAATCTACTATTAGTATCTTAATAATTTTGTTTATCTACAAGTGTGTCAACATTTATTTTGTCAACTACTATTTGATTTCAATTAGTATCAAAATTTATTTTTTTGACTACAAGAAATCTTAAAATTGTTTTAAAAATGGTTTCAAAATTTTCTTAAAAATTTTGTTTGATATGTATTGTTTATATTCAAGGGAAGCTTAACATCTCATCTAGATATTAATTCAAGTTGTGTATATTTTATATATTGAGGAGTTTGACCTCTCTTCTTTATGTGGTACACGTGTGTACGGGGAGCTTAACATCTTGTCAATACATTGTATATTATGCTTATGTAGGTTAGGATCTAGTCATCCATTCTCCATGTAATGCACGTATGTAGGGGGAGCTAACTTAACATCTCTCCTTTTCATGAATGTATATCACATATATATCTTTCTTGATTGTTTTTCCTTCGCCCTTTGTTAATGAATTGACAAAAGGGGGAGAAAAATTTAGAGTTTATATATGCATGCTTATGATTTTTATGCATATAAGTTTAGTTTATATGTAATCTCATTGAATATCTATCTTTATTGTTTATTCTACGCATAAGTTAAGAGAGCACTTTTATGAAGTTTATTTTAATCCATGCATATATAACTCCATGAGTTTTGTCATCATCAAAAAGGGGGAGATTGTTAATCCAAAGCCTATTACTCTAGTTTTGATGATGATTAACTCATATAGTTATAGTATTAATGATCTTGTGTACATTTAGTTTCAGATTTTCAATCAAGATCTTAGTCGGTATTTAGCTTCAACAAAAGATTCGAAGTCATCTTTTGAAGCTAGCACGTGTTAATTAAAGAGCTGGTGCTTCAAAGATCGTATCAAGTACTCAAGAGTAGTCTAGTTCATGGATCAATGGTTTGGACCAAGTCAATAAGGAGTAGAAGTTTTTAAGTAAAGATTTTCAAGACTTGAGTCTTAGTTTGTAAGTGTTAAGATTTTTATTTTAGATATGCTGTGAAGGATAGATTAGTTGTGGATTTGCTCAAGGTCATAGACACACACATAAAATTTATATAGTGTTTTCATAAGAATAACTTTGATTTTAGAAAATACCGTTTTGATTTTTGAGCCTCAAAGAAGATATCTTTATACTTCATGAATAGAGTTCATCAAAACAAGTTTACATGTTTTATATGTATATTGGATTTCATCTATATACATTGTTGGTTCAAATGTTTAAAAAATTTATTTGAGATTTTTATATCATGTGTTTGAGTTTTATATTTATCAAAACCTTGTTTAGAGCTTAATATCAAAAACATAGATATTTCATCTTATATGTGTATTGGATCATATCCATACACACTATACTTTAAAAGTTTTTTAATATCTTATTTTTATATTTGGACAAATTTTGGAAAATTTAGTTTTTCATTTAAAAGTTTGATTTTGAAAAATACCAATTTTTGTTTAAGGCTGAATTTCTGTATCGTAAAAATAGTTAAACTTGTTTGTAATATGTGTTGATTTTTGATCACACATATTTGAATTACAAAGAATTTTACTGAACTTATTTTTGGTTATTTTATAGAGTTTTATGGGATTTTATGGGTATTTAAAAGACCAAGTTTCAAAACCCAAAAACCAAGCCTGAGCCCACTGGCGGTCGATCGACCGGTCGACCGGACCAGATCTCGGTTGACTGGGCGGTGACTGATGTCCACAAGACATGCACAAGGCTCTAGCCATTGGGCTGGTCAACTGTGCTGCGACTGATCCAGAGATCCTGCTCTCTGGATCTGGCCCTGGTCGACCGATCGGTCAACCGACCAGAGAGTTCACTCTCTGGTTCTGGCCTCTGTCGAACGGGCGGTCGACCGACAGAAAAATTTCCTTGGGGCGGTCGACCGGCCGATTGACCGACAATCACAACGATCAGAAATCTGACGGTTTGCCAGTTGATCGGGCGGTCGACCGACAGGCCATTCTAGGCCTATTCTGGACCCCAATGGCTATATTTCTGAACCCTATAAAAAGGGGTTCTCTTGCCCTATTTTTCACAAGATTTGGAATACTTTTAGAGCTAGTTTTTTTCATCTCTTTTAGGGTTTTTCACCACATATTTTTGGGCTAAAACTTTCATATCAAAAGGTGAGTTTTTAAGAGTGTTTTCAAAAGATATTTCTTGAGTTTTCCTTCATCAATCTATCTTGTTTTCTCACACAAACTTGAGCCATCCATTGCTATATCAATCCTCTATGGATCCTTATTTTGAGAGTTATTTTTGTGATCAAGAGAAGTGATCACAAGTTTTCATTCTTATATTTGAGGTGTTGTAGAGGTTGCGGCCTCAGCGAGCTTGTGGGTTCGCGCATATTGTTCTTATGAGAACAAGTGAGGGACTTGCGATTTAAAGAGTTCTTGAGGGAGCTCGTTGTAGGTGTTGTGGCACCGAGTGATCTTACGAGATCGTTATAGTGAAAATCCTTCATAGTGGTGAAGGTAGGGACGTAGAGTAATTATGCTCGAACCTGGAAACAAATCTTTCATGTTTGTGATTGCTTATCTCTCTCTCTCTCTCTCTCTCTCTCTCTCACACACACACACACTTGTGTTTATATATCTTGCATGCTTTTATTGTTAACATCCTTATATACTTGCTATACTTGTGCTTAATTGAATATATGCTTGGAATTGTTTGCTCACACTTTTATTCAACCAAGAAAGCCATAGTGGCACCTCAACTCTTAATCTAGAGGAATCTAGAGGAGATAGTCCAGAGCCCTTCACCGAGAATTCGGCTACACCCTTTGATTATACTTGGTGTGTTTAGCATAATAGTGTTAGTTTACATAATTAGATATAATTTCGCATTTTTTTTGCATTAGATTAGCTGGTTACTTATTCAGTTCCCTCTAGGTGACTTACAGTGCATTTAACCATCATAGATTGGAATCTATGTTTCGTAAGAAACATATTCCACATGTTCATGCACACCATCTACGGCATACATCTCATGCACATCTTGATTACACCCATTCTCACATGTATGCTAGAGTGTACACATATACATATTGTGGCTGCAAAAGCCATCTTGCAAAATTTTATTTTGAAAAATTAAATTCTTTAAATTTTGCAAATAAAAATATTTGGGTTCCTATTGCCACTAACCCTCATGGACCCAAAAGGATATGAGTACCAAAATTTTCACCTCTTGTTTTTGATATAGGTGTGGAATCTCTAAAACGTGAGAGGATCGATGCCTTGGTGGTGGAGGCATATGGAGCTTGAAGGACACCGATCCGATGCATGACCATTAAGGAAGCATGGCGGGAGAACCACCTCTTGTTTTGGAGAAATGGATTGGCTACATCACTTTGGAAACCATCATCCTCTATTTTAAAATGTTTTAATGTTTATATGCTAGTGTAGTAACCTACACTCTATATTGTATTATTTTGGGCTTATAGTTGAGTTGATTGGTTGCCTAACTATGCATGTATTTTTTTTTGAAAATAATGTTCATATTTTCAAATGGATTTACATACTTATTTCTTTTGACTGATTCATGTTTTTATATGCTTTAGTTAAAGCATATATTATTTTATATGTTATATCATAAGTTGATATGCAAATCTTGTTAAAATTTGTGTTATACATGTACAATTCTTGAAATTCACGTGTTCTTAATGATTTATATATTTTATTTTATTTTGGTACTCATGTTATGTTTGATTGTACATTGCATATCCTATTTTTGATGATTTTTGCATGATTATATGTGTCACGCCCCGCTTCCCAAAATACGCTGGAGCGGAGACGCGACATGAGTCGGCAACGCATATACGCAAGGAAAATCCCTCACGTATACGCGCTAAGCCTTAAGTAACCCGAAACAAGCTATAAATCTAAACTGTAATGACTGAATACTGCAATATTGCATATAAGCAACCACGCATGATATCATATGAATCAAGACTGCAATAACAGCTGAACTGATATAACAAGAAACAGGAAATGATATGAAGGCTAGAAAGATAAAAGTACCAGAATAGAATAGGGAGAAGCTCCAGCTATTCGCGAAGCGTACAGTCTCATCGTACACCTGCACAATAGGAACAAACCGTCCAATATCTGGACGTGCAGATCCAGGGTCGTCAGAACGCGACCATGGTGAGTGTGTGTGTAAAGGGGAAATAGCTCGTGCATAAGAACATGTGCATAAAGCAATATCAAGAACAACTGCAGATAACATATAACTGAATAGCATGATAAACTACTGCAGATATAAGATAAATAAATATCATGACATGATAAACATCTGAACTGAAGCATATTTGATATCAATATCAACAAAGATATAAGACAACTATCACGTCTGTAAACTAACAACTGATATCAAGTCAACTATCACAACTGTGAACAAGCAACTGATATCAAAGTCAACTAACACAAATGTAGACTAATAGCTGCTGTCTGAATGTGTAACCTATATGTCACTAATCTGGTTGGTTGTTATTAACCTAACTAATGTAGTACTTAGCTGTGTCCCATGCCACAGCCGTGTTCCCACATATCAAACAAAGTTATCGTTGTTGTAATTACCTGCCAATGTAGTGCATGTGTTTTAGAAGAGTACCGTGCATGCCCGGTACCACGGTCTAACACCCCTGGCGCTGAACCAGGACAAGCCGCAAGGCTCTGACAACTGAAGACCACAGCCCCACACGAAAAGACAACTAGCGTGGCGCCGTAATCCGGGCATAGCCCTGATAACTGACAACTGAATGGGTAGCCAGTACTACCCTGGTTCCCCATGGTTGGAACCCACAACTCGGTACCATAAGAATCCTTCCAAAATACACGACATGCATCATTAGGCAATTACCCCCTTTTCCCCGGGTTATGGTGTCTTTTATTAATAAGCAATCAATGTTATTTAATATGTAATAGTAACTGATATCTCCAACAACTGCTGATGTCAATACTAGCTGATAATCTGACAACTGATGATATCTGACAACTATGATATCTGACAACTGTGATTTCTGACAACTAATATCTGACATCTGAATAGAATACTGGAGATATAGCCACTAACACAAAGGTGATACAGACAACTAGCCTCACTGACAACTATAACTAGTAACTGATCTCTGCCATCTCATATCAACAATGGAATACATGATCACTGATCACTACCACAATGTATCACTGACAACTCATGTAAACTCTGAACATGAACATCTTATAATCACCAACAAGTATCTCACCAATAAGTAGTAAACTGATAATTAGTATCTGGTGACTCTGAAGTACAAGATCATTAATATCAACTTGGTCACTAACACATTAGCTCAACCTCTACTAACTGAAGTGATCCAGTCTCTAACATCTTAACAAGTCCACATCAATACTCAAATGAATCATAAGGTATATCTCCGAGAGCAATATGTCAACACACACCACAATCATATATGAATAGGAAACATCCTCAAAGAACATCGTAACAAGTCAACATCAATATCTGAATGAATCATCACCTAAGTTATTACCAAATGAAAGAATAACAAGTCTGGAAAGTACTCTACCTGAAATATGTCAATCTCATCTTAATACAGATCAGGCTATTATAAAGAACGTAAATCACAGACCAACTCTAACTCAGGTCAATCCAAATCATGTCCAACACTCCTCGCAACTAACTCTGAATCCAGGATAAAAAACAACTAGTAAAAGCTATCAAGAACACTAATATCATGGTGACGATACATCAAGTCCATAAATGTCTAGCATCAACTGCATTGATACATAATCTGTGGTATTCCTAAGCAGTCTCATATTGATATACAAACGTCATATCTATTGTCCACAATATCCAAAAGTGTTCCGATAGGAAATAATCATCAAATACATAAATATCAAATCTGATAACTAATACAAACTATATCAACCTCAAGATCGAGCTGAGTCAAGTCACAGTCTAAAGGTATATCAGAAATAAGCCGAAGCCAACAACGACAAACTAGTAACACATAAGATGACACTGATACAAGCTCATATCAATTAGGTAATTAAAGGGAACATTCATAGATATCTCATAAAGTGGTACAAGTGATCAAGCTGGTAAAATATAAAAGAAAGTCACATGAAATAATAGCAGTAACATGTAATGCATACCAATAACGGTAAATACACAATAACGAACACTCACATGAAATGACGCGGTTTCGGAACCAAATCTCCGTCTGGTCTTCACTGCATGAACTAGCATTGATCTACGGATCATCCTATGCATCGGTCTTCGAATCCCCTCTGTGTCGGGTCCACAACGGTACGAATCCGAATCATGTCCGGGTCTTCTGCAACTGGTCCGGATCTCACCAAACAAATCCAAAATACTGTAACACACAACCAACACATACAAATAAATATAAATGCACGCTAAACACCCACACGTGCATACGGACGCATACGCGTATACCCACACACGTACATATACACGTATACAAGCATACACATACATACATACATGCATACTTAAATAAATTCCAACACATATTAATATAAGTACATACACTTAATTAAATGACACACCCATCTACACAAATAAATAGAAACACATGCATATAAATCATGCATACATATACATGATTATACATAAACACATGCATGCATCCAAATTAATAAATATACCTATACATTAATTAATTTAATGCATACATATCCAATTTAATAAATACCTATACATTAAACACTAAACTATACACATAAATGCTTAAGGAATAAATTCATGCAAATATATGTACCATGCATAAATACATGCATATACATGCAAGCACCAACATCCCACTCACGCACAAACCAACACAAATATAAATGAACTTCCCAATAATTACACAAATGCCATTATACATGAAAATAACGCTAACCTCGGGGCAACTTGCGGCGCACCGATGGAGGCTCCGACGGAGGCGTCCGGGGTCGCGGAGGGTGTCGTTGGATAGAGCGACTCGCCGTGAAGGGCGTGGGGTGCGTTCGTGCTCACCGACGGCGATCGACGGCATCCCACGGAGAGGCCAAAAATGGTTCGGAGGGAGATTTTGCCGCATATGAAACAAAACACACATGACTAATTAAATTATATTACATGCCTATATGTTTCAACCAATCAAAATCACTCATAAAATGAAAGAAGGAATTTGAGAGTATAAGGGACACTCACGCATGGGGACCTGGCCAATGGGGATTTGGGACTCGGGTAGGTGTTGTTGCCATGGATGGCTCACGGCAAGAGGTATGGGCATGGCCTGGAATTGCCGTGACCAAGGGCGCTGGTGTGTTCGGGAAGATTGCGGCTCCGGTGTGTGATGATGGCCGGCCAGGCTGCTGGGGTTCTGGTGCGGTTGTGAAGCCAGCCAAGGGGCGCTGCTGCTGGTTGCTTTTGGCTCCGAGATGTGCGGCAGCTACAGATTGGGGGGTGCGGCTGGATGTGGGAGAGAAAGAGAAGATGATGAAGGGGATCTCGGGGCTCGCCGGTGGTGTTGCGCTGGACTGAGCGCTGGGGAGAGATGGAGGCGGCTGTGCATTAGGGAGGGGTTTAGATGGTGATTAGATTTAGGTTTTAGTTTAAGGGTTAGGATTAAAAATAGATTAGGAAATAGGATCATATATAAGATGGGTTATTGGGTATGGGTAGCGGGTTGGATTAGGAATGGGTTTCGGGTTGATCCAAATAGAGTAACGGGTAGTGGGTTTGATCCAAATGGGTTTGGATTTAGAAAATAGAAACGGGTAATGGGTTATGGAATCCAAACGGGTATGGGTAATAGGATAAAGGGTACAAGGGAAAGGAAATAATGCTACTACTAAACAAACATAATAATCGGAACAACTATAGCAATAGAAATAAAGAAATTAACAACATCACTAATAATACTAATATTAAAATAAATAAAATAATGGTAGCACTAATAATAATAATAATAATAATTAACAACGAAATGATAATAGAATATCCACTACCAATAATATCAATCAATATTCGTAATAGCAACAAATAATCATAATAAAATATTGATAATAGAAATAACTATTATAATATTAACAACTAATGGAAATGAAATAATAATAATAATTTAGCAAAAGAAATGTCAATGATAAATAACAGTAAACATAATACCAAATTACCATTTACTATCTTAAAAATAAATTCCCATATTTAATAATAGAAATAATCACAAGGAAGAAAAAAATAAATCAAGTTGATGAAATAAAAATAATCAGTAATTCAAAATAAATACTTTTAGAAAAATGAAAATACTGTATTACTAGCTCGGGATCTTACAATATGATATATCATGTTTATGAAAAAGAATTTCATACGAGTTTTATTTTGAGCCATATTGATTTATTTTCGTGAATCTGCTATTCACATGATTCTTGTGTACTCACATTTCTTTTGTTCACTCATGACATTGTTTTCATGACCATGTTTGTACTTTATAGATCTTGAGTGTCAATTCTCATGTAGTTAACATGTTTTTATAGATATAAGTATATTTTATTCCTGCTTGAAGGATTCTGTACTAGTTTTCAAAATTATTTTTAAACTAGTTTCTTATTCTTCAATTGGTAGAGTTTTCAAACTATGCTAAAATTAGTTTCAAATCTTATTTTTGAAAACTCCTACCTTTCAAGGGCAGTTGGTTAGGCGACCGTGCCTTGTGTACCTAAATTGTATATCCTTTTAAACATGTGCATGATTGGGGGATAATTATAAGTTAGACACATGATCTTCATGTTATTTGTTATATTCATACTTGTTTTCTTATATATGTATGCATCAAATTTCGAGTGGTATTTTCATTTTCATACATACATATATATAATTAAGATTGTGCTTGTTCAACACTGCCATACATGTTTATAGTACAAATTGTTTATGTTAAGCTTGATTTAGTTCTAAATGATAATTGATATTCTTTATAAGCTTATGCATGTGTTTTGTTGTTATTTCAAAAAGGGAGAAAAAGTTCTTTAAACTGAAAATAATTTCATGTTGATATTTACCTGTAACATAATATTTATGTTTATCTACAGGTGGTATCAACATTTGTTTTGTCGATTACAAGTGTTATCAAAATTTGTTTTGTTGATTACAAGTAGTTTCAAGATTTATTTTAAATGATATAAAAAATTTTGTTTTTCAAAATTTGTTTTGATACTTATTGCCTACATGCAAGGGGAACTTAACATCTCCTCTATATATTGATTCATGTTGATTGTAGTATATAAAGAAGAGATTGACTTCTCCTCTTTATATGGTACATGTATATAGGGGGAGCTTAATATCTCTATCTATACATTGTATATTATACTATATGGGTTAGGGTTTAGTCATCCCTTCTCCTTGTAATGCATGTATCCAGAGGGGAGTTAAATTGATGTCTCTTCTCTTTACGGATTTATATCGCATATATTTTTTTTGATTTTTCTTTATCCCTTTGTTGATAATTGATAGAAAGAAAGAAAGATTAGTTTATATATGCATGTTTATTTGTGTTTATGCATATATTTTATTTTGATATCATGATTTGATATATTGGTGCCTAAAGTTAACATTGCATATCTATATATTTGTTATGTTTAGTATCATGCGCTTTATTGAATATTTATATGTTTTATTGCTATGCATGAGTTAAGGGGAAACTTTTATGAAGCTTTTCTTTAATCTATGCATATATAACTCCATGAGCTTTGTCATCATCAGAAAGGGGAAGATTCTTGGCCCAAAAGCCCATCACTCTAGTTTTGATGATGATTAACTCATATAGTTATAGTACTAATGATCTTGTGTTTATTAAGTTTCAGAAATTGATAAAGATCTTAGTAGGTGTTCAGCTTCAACAAAAGATTCAAAGTCAAGTTTTCAAGTAAGCACGTGTTGATTCAAGAGCTCGTGCGTCATGATAACATCAAGTACTCAAAGAGGAGTCTAGCTCATGGATCATGTTTGAAGCAAGTCGAGATGATGAAGAATATTTTCAAGAAGACTTGAGTCGAGTTTGTAAGTTTAAGATTTTTCCTTTAGGATAAAATGTAAAGGATAAATTAGTTGTGCATTGCTCGAGCTCATATGCACACACACAAAATATTTCATATCTTTCATGTTAAACCGAAAGATGTTTTTAGTTTTGGTTTTAAGTTTCAAAGAATATATATATTGCTTTCATGAATAGATTTCATCAAAACAAGTTTACATGATTTACATGTATTGGATTTCATCCAACACATTGTTACTTCATATTGTTTAGAAACTTATTTTGATGAGTTTATATCATGTGTTTAAGTTTTGTATTTATCAAAACCTTTTTGAGCTTATTGCCAAAAATAAGCATATTTTATTTACTAAGTGATTGGATCATTTTCATGCATACTATGCTTCAAATGTGTTTCAATATCTTATTTTTATATTTGTACAAGTTTGTAGAAAAATCGGATTTCCTATTCAATGTTTGGGTTTAAAAAATACAGTTATTGTTTTAAACTTTAAATTCTATGACTCAAAAATATCTCAGATTGTTTGTAATATGTGTTGATTTTTGATTCATATATTTTTACTTCAAATATTTATGTGAACTTATTTTTGTAGATTTATGGAGTTTTATTGAAATTTATAGGTGTTTTCAAGTCCAAATTTCACATCCTATAATTCTTGCTTTGGGTAGCTGTCGACCGATCAATCGGTTGACCGAAGAAGGGCTCGGTCCACTAAGCGGTCTATCAACGTACACAAAAACATGCTTAAGGCCCATGCCCTTGGCTCGGTCGACTGATCGGTCGATCGTAGATAGGTAGCGGTCGACCGATCAGTCGACCGACTGGCTTTACCTAACTCTCGATTGGGTGTTGGTTAACCGAACGGTCGACCGACAAGGAGCATTCCTCTCTGTGGCTGGGGGCGGTCGACTGGGTGTCGACCGATAGCCCCAAAAGGTCAAAAATTGACCATTGGCCGGTCGAACGACAGGTCATCTAGCCTATAACGGCTTGTCTTTGGACTGCCTATAAATTGGGCCTTTTGGGACAGTTTTTGACAAGATTTTGAGAAGTTTTTTGGACATAGTTTTTTCTATATTTCACAGAAGTTTTTCAACAAGTTTTTGGACTTAATTTCTATATCAAAAGGAGAGTTTTTCAAGAGTGAATCTCTTGAGTTTTCAAAAGCATTTTCTTGTGTTTACCACCATAAATATATCTTGTTTTTCTCACACTCAACTTTCCATTGCTATATATGTCCTATATGATACTTGTTGTGAGAGAGTTTGTTTGAGAAGTGATCACAAGTGTTCCATCCTTTGTATTTGAGGAGTTGTAGAGGTTGCGGCCTCAGCAAGCTTGCGGGTTCGCGTGTGTTGTTCTTACGGGAACAAGTGAGGGTCTTGAGAGTCCAAGAGTTCTTGAGGGAGCTCGTTGTAAGTGTTGCGGTACCAAGTGATCTTGTGGAATCGATTATAGTGAAAATCCTTCATTGTGATGAAGACAGGGACGTAGAGTAAGTGGCTCGAACCTCGAAACAATTCTCCCATGTTCGCGATTGCTCATCTCTCTTCATATTATGCTTGTCTTTATATGCTTGATATAACTTATGCTCTATTGATATGTGCTTGAGATTGTTTAATATCTTGCATGCTCTTATTCTTTGCCTATTCATTACATGTTTGATATTGCATTTGTTTGCTCATACAAATATTTAACCAAGAGAGTTGTAGTAGCACCTTAACTCTTAATCTAGCAGAATCTTGAGGAGAAAGTCCAGAGCCCTTCACCGGGAATCTTGAGGAGAAAGTCACCTTTTCACTTTGTGACTAACATATTCATCTCTATATTTGATAAAGGCAGCAGTAAGTATAGGTTGGGCAGTTAAAAAATTGAAAACTAAATAAAAAATAAAATTAGAAAGCTTGAGTTGCCTTCCAAGAAGCGCTTTAAGTTATTGTCATTAGCAAGACTTTCTCTATTCGGATTATTCAATGGTGTTTAGGTTGAAGGAGCCTAAAGCTTGTTGAACTCTCTTCCTATTTATGCTTCAATTTCAATCTTGACCATTGACTTTAAAGATTTTGTTCTGATCATGGATAATTTCCACTACTCCATGTTGAAAAACTCGCTTAGCCACGAACAGACCTGAGCATCTTGAACATAGCTTACCAAGGAAAAAGTCGAAGGCGAGAATTGTATAAAAGAACTTATTGTCTTACAGCGAATTCCCATCTTGCAATATGTTTGTCGTGCCATACTTTTGTTCTTTCCTTGTAGATTCGAGCGTTTTCATCTGCATAGTTCCTCAACCTATTCATCTCATTAAGTTAAAGGATTCTCTTTTCTCCCACTTTTTGTATGTCAAAATTTAAGAATCTTGTTGCCCAATACGCTTTATGCTTTAATTTGACCGGGAGGTGACAAGCATTTTAACTATAAACGGTAGGGAGACATACCTATCGGTGTTCTGAAGGTCGTCCGATATTGATAATGGGTCATCAAGCTTCTTGGACCAATCTTTCCTTGTATCACTAACCTTTTTCTCCAAGATTCGTTTAACTCTCTATTTGACACCTCGACTTGTCCACTTGTTTAAGGGTGATATGGAGTAGCTACATGATGCTTAACTCCATATTTGCTTAATAAAGATTTAAACTGATTGTTACAGAAGTGCTTACCTCCATCACTTATGATTGCTCGTGGTGTACCAAAACTTGAGAATAAGTTTTTTTCAAAAATTTTATGACCATCTTCGCATCTTTAGTTGGTAATGATATGACTTTTACCCATTTTAACACATAATCCACCGCCACATGAATATAATAATTAGATTAAGAAGATGAAAAGGCCCCATGAAATTTATGCCCCACACACCAAATAGTTCCACTTCAAGGATGTTGTTCAGTGGTATCTTATTCTTCCTTGGTATATTCCCACTCTATTGACATGAATTGCATGATTCAACTAAGGCATGTGCGTCTTTAAATAACGTAGGCCAATAAAAACCACACTGAAGTACCTTTGCAGCTATTTTTATGGGTTCGAAGTGTCCACCAACCTCTCTTTCATTACAATGATGAAAAAAACTCCCCATTTCTTCCAGTACACATCTTCTAATGATTTGATTGGCACAATGCTTGTAGAGCAAAAGGTCTTCCCTTTGATAATACTTTGCATTGGAAAAGACTTTCTTCTTTCTTTAATTGGAGAACTCTGGGGACATGTTAAATAACTAACTATATTAGTGTACCATGGTGTTGTGGAAGTTTTAATGGAATTTACAACCTCATTGGGAAAGGAAACATCTATTTTGTTTTCAATTGTGGACACTATCTCCATTACAGGTTTCTCCAACATATTAATTCAGAAACAAGCTTTATTATCCATTGGGTGCTTCATTGCTTCGAAGACGTTGAAAGTAACTTCATCGTCCGATACACGAAGGGTTAATTTGATCTGTTGGATATTAATTAATGTATTACCAGTAACTAAAAAAGGTCTACCTAAGATAATGAGTACTTCCCTACCTTTCTCTATATCGAGGTTGATGAAATCTACGGGTAAGTAGAGCTTGTCTACTTTCACAAGTATATCTTCAATCACTCTCTGTGAATATTTGATCGATATGTCCACCAGTTGGAGTTATACAGTCGTTGACGTTGTCTCTCCTAAGCCAAGTTTCCTGAAAATGGATAAAAGTATAAGGTAAATGCTAGCTCCAAGATCACAAAAAGCTTTTTCAAATGGATAATTTTCTATTTTGCATGGTATGAAAAAAGTCCCTGGATCTTTTAGGTTAGGAGGCAGTTTATTCAAAAGAATTGTGATGCATTCCTTATATAGCATCACTGTCTCAGATCCTCCAGCTTCTTTTTATTTTCTCAGGATATCTTTCACGAGCCTCCTGTACTTTGGCATCTGTGCTAAAGCCTCTGCAAAAGGTATGTTAATATGCAATTTTTTAAACAAATTTATGAATTGAGAAAATTGCTTATCTGTGTTCTCTTTCCTTAGCTTCTACGAAAATGGAACAAGTGGAACATTTGGCTTCACAAGTTCAGGCTCTGGCTCTGGTTCAGCTTTTGGACAACAGATTGTCCATTCAGACGGGTGGATCCACGTCTGTTGGCATATGCTACCCTCTAGCTTTCTTTGTTCATCTTTGTTACTATCCTTAGCCTCTTCTGAGCTCTTTGCATCAGTTTTCCTTGGTTGTTCTTATTCTAGTTGTCTGCCACTCTGATGGGTTATTGTGTTTACTTGTTCTTTCAGATTCTTCTCTGTGTTGCTCGGTAATGATCCTTGCAGCATGTTGGCTAGTGTAGCAGCTATCTAGCTTATCTGTACTTGCAGAGCATATTTAAATACTGCTGTGTTCTTTTGAAATTGCGTTGTATTGTTTGCAAGTTGTACTACTGCTTCTTCCCAGCTTGGTTTCGTGTCTCCTTGTTGTTGGGGTTATTATTGTTATGGCTGCTGTGGGTGAAAGTTTGTCTTTATATTATTGATTTTCCATTGCTGATTTGGATGGTTCCTCCATCTTAGATTGTACGTGTTGGAGTAGCAGTTGTTCAGCCTTGTGATAGTTGTTGATATAGTTGGATTGCTCATTTTGCTCGAAGGCAAAATTGTTACTAGCTTGGCAATTATTGTTATCATGACCCCCTCCACAAAAATCATAAGATGAGTTTGTTTGGATAGAATTTATAATGATTGTTCCAAGTTTTTTTGTTATTATTGCCAATTGTGCTTGAATTGCCGATTGGGTATCGATCTCATGTACTCTTGCGATCTTCTTTGATGGCCCCTTGTTGATTGCCATATTAGATTGGATGATATCTCATCAAGTAGCTTTCGAGCACCTTCTAAATTCTTTCTCGTCAATCCTTCGTCAGCTGCAGCATCTATGATTATCTTTGTATTTGGTTGGAGTCTATTGTAGAAGAATTGGATCTCCAACCATGGAGGTTGCCAATAGTTTGATGTCTTATTTTTGAGCACTTTGCACCTTTCTCATACGTCATGTATGGATTCATCATCGAGATGGGTGAAGGTCATAATGTCACTTTGCAATTTAGATACCTTGGCCTGTGGTAGATATTTGGCCAAGAGTGTTGCAGTCATCTCATTCCATGCCGCGATTATCTCCTTAGGTAAAGAATAAAACCATATCTTCACTTTATCCTTTATAGAGAAAGGAAAAAGCATCAATTTTATCGCGTTGGAAGAAACTATATTGTTCTTCTGGGTATCACATATTTCCAAGATGCTTTTGATATACTCGTTCAAATCTTCATCGGGTCCTCCAAATTGGGAGGTGTTTAGTACTAATTGGATTACTCTAGTCCTCAATTCAAAGTTATTTGCAGCAATAGTAGACTTGATGATGCAAGATGTACCTGCTAAGTTCAATTGCACAGCGTAGTCTCGTAGTGCTTTATGTTCTTCATTGTTCACCATCTTCGTTTCTCAATCTCTTTTTTCCTTTAATAAGCGTTTTGATCAGTCGCTCATATTGCACATTTATTATCATATTCTCATATCTATTATAGAATAAACTCTGATATTTTCCTAATTATTTTTTAATTTATTTGCAGGCCCAGTACTAAAGAAGAGGGAAGAGAAACGAGCCCCAAAGCCCATAAAAATTCTGATTTAATTCAGAATTAATTCAAAATTAGAAGATCAGGGCAGATCGAGGCAGACAGAGGGGATGTAATCAGTTGAACATCGGTTAAAATGGATCTTTACAAATCAATCGGTTTAACGCCAGAGTTAAAAGGCCGTTTTATCAAAATCAGAAGCTGCAACGGGAAATCCAAAACCAGATAAAGCTGAATCTCGAAACGTGGAGCTGTACCCCCTAGCTACAGCCAGGCCGCGGATCCGCGGCCAGAGCCGCGGATCCGCGGCTCTTTGGTCGAGATAAGGGGAGCATTTGCTCCCATTATCTTCTCACGCCTCCCCCCTCTGGGTTTTTGCCTATAAACGGCAGGTTTTCACTGTAAATTGGAAGGACCAAGCAGAGAGTAGAACTTAGGCTAATTTGTAGTTTATAACTTAGGTTTTTATTTTCTTTCATGTAATTTTTATTTTATTTATGTAACTGAGAGGAGAGGATACTTTCATTGAGGAATGAGAGCAAGCTTGTACTGAAGGTGACACCAGTGTAATGATCTTTTCTTCCATTGTTATTTGAATCGAATCGAGGTTTCCTTTTCTTTTCTATTTTTATTTTTATTCGCTTTCCTCTTTTGTGTTTGTGGATCCAAATGAAACCGATAGCCTCGAAGTTACCTTCTCCTTGCAAGTGCCCTTGATGGGCTATGGTGATGAACAACCATTCTCTTGCTAGTATAGCTTGCCCTTTTATTCTTAGTGTTGATCGGGAATGGGGAAAATCCTACACGCCATGCTTGATCACCTTCAAAGACAAGGTAAGTCGTAGCTACGAATCCAAGGTATATGAGCACAAAAGAGGTAAGTAACTTTTAGTTTCTTTCTTTTCTTTTTATTCTTTAGGAACATCACAATTGACTACTTCTTTTATCATTCCTTTTCCATTTCTTTGTAAATATCATTTCTAGTTTTTCCATCTTCTTAATCTACCATCTTCTTCCTAACTCAATTTAACCTAATTTTTCCTTTTTATTTTAAAGAACTAAAGAAGAACTTTAACTATACTTTATATCTTAAAAGAAAACTTACTAAACAAGCTTCCATGACTAGTCCCTCCTTATGGATCACGACCCGCATAGCCAGTTGCTATTGCAGTAGAATTGAGTAACTTGCACTCTTTAATCTTAAAATCTGAAATACTGTATTTGTGTGCAGGTAAAAACATCAATCAAATTTTGGCGCCATTGCCGGGGAGGGACGGTAAGTAATTCTCTTTAAAGTTTACATTTTTGGTTAACCTTCTTCTTTGTTTTTGGTGTACAGATTTAACAACAAGAAATTTTTGCTGCAGTGGACATATAAGTGGCCCTAGACTCTGCTCAAGAAAGCAGAGCCAGAAGCCCTCAGATTTGCTATGAAATCACCTAGAGGGAGGGTGAATAGGTGAAATGCTAATCAATACACAAATTTAAAAATGAGATGATGCAACGATCACTCAAAGTAAGATTAGAAGCCGAATACCCCGTGAAGGGCTCTGAACTCCTTCCTCGTGATTCCTCTAAATAAGAGTTTGAGGTGTGTAATGTAATCTTATTGGGAGAGTATAGATCGATAATGTAAGAATGAATGGTTGAATGAATGGAAAGCAAGTAAATAACACAAGTAAACTAATTGCAAACACAGAGATTTGTTTCGAGATTTGAGCACCCAGCTCTACGTCTCTGCCTTCACCCAGAAGGATTTTCGATCCACTAGAACTTTCACAAAGAATTACAACCATTAGGGAGTACCCAACTCCTTAATCACACTCCTCTAGTCTAGAGGTAGTGGAGCCACAAATACAATAATCACTTGGTGATCAAAAGCCCAAAAACTCTCTTTTGAAAAACTTTTCTTTACAAGACCCTAGAGAATAATGTATAAGATTGAAGCTCAAGGTTTGTAAGTGAAAAATAAAACAAAGTAGAAGAGAGTTTTGATTCAAAAACTTCAGAGAAATATCAGAGATTAGAGCACAAAAACTGAGATTAAAACTTCTCTCCAAAAGACTTAACCTTTGATTTCTTTTGCAAATGTTGTTGTAAGACACCTCAACCCCATTCACCCCTATTTATAGGACAAAGGTAGGGATTAAAGGGTAAACACTAATTTTGATTAATCATGATAGATAATACCCAAAACTAGCCATAAAACTCGTTTGGAGAATAAAACCATGTTTTAAACCAAGTTTAAAAAACTAGCCATTTGGCTGTTAATACTCTCACGGTCGACCGATTTTCAAAAACATATGACTGTTGGTAGCCCCCCAGTCGACCGCCCGGTCAACCGTCCCAAATAGAGACTTGGGTGCAGTCAGTCGGTCGAAGCTCGGTCGACTGATATGGGGTCCGGTCGACCGCCCGGTCGACCGGATAACGTGCACACATGCACGCACCCAACGGTCAGAACTGCAGTCAACCGCTCGGTCGACCGTTCTGACCTGAAACAGAGTCGGCCTACCGTCCGGTCGACCGCAACAGGTCAAAACAAAGAATTTTGTAATAATGTTTTTGAGGATAGGTAAATTTTCAAAAATTATTTTTGTCAAGACTTACTGTACTACAATAAATTGAGTTTGCAAATACTGAGATAGGTCTATATAAATATTTTCTATAAGCGACAAAAAATAATCTTTTGAAAATCATGTGCAATTTTGTATGTGTGTGTGTGGGTATTTTGAGCTTCAACACTATATACTATCCTTTAATAAACTAAAGTATAAAAAATATAGAAAGAAGTCTCCGAGCCGCATTGCGCCAAGCTAGAACGTCCTCTCCTATGAAAGAATCCTCTTGCGCCATCCACCTATCAACGTGTTTTCCTTGCAATTATGCTAAGAGCCACCAATAATCGTACAAACCAGAAATTCATTCTAGAACAACTTATTAGTACCAAATAGCTTCTATATGTTTTGTTATCATCAAAACGTATATAAATGGAGAGTGTAACCTTTTGGGCTAACAATCTTCCCCTTTTTGATGATGACAAAACATATAAGTTATAACATAAGATATAAAGGGGAGGTAAAAACTCCCCCTCAAATAGTGCTATATTAAACAAGTATAAAACAATTTATTATGAGAGAATTTTTGAAAATATGAAATTTTGAAAACACCAAACATAAAAATATGAAATTTTGAAAACACCAAATTTGGAAACACCAAATTTAGAAACACCGAACATAAACAAACACTAAACAACACATATTTCTCCCCCTTTTTGTCATACATCAAAAAGGAATATTATAGCAAGAAACCTTCCTTATTCAACAACACAAACATTTAGTTCACCATATATAAAAGAAAATCTATTATAGTCAAATGGTTTAGTGAAAATATCGGCAAGTTGAAAATCGGAAGAAGCATAATATATATCAATATCTTCTTTCTCAAAATGATCTTCAAGGAAGTGATATCGAATCTCAATGTGCTTGATCTTACTATGTTGATTTGCATTCTTAGTCATATGAATAGTACTAGTATTATCACAAAATATTTTAATATGATCAAAATGCAAATCATAATCAAGGAGAGTATGTTTCATCCAAAGGACTTGAGCACAACAAGCCCCCGCCGTAACATACTCCGCCCTGACGTTTGAGAGGGCTACCGAATTTTATTTCTGGAAGACCATGAAACAAGACAATTACCAAGAAATTGACATGTTCCACTAGTACTCTTCCTATCCACTCTACAACCCGCATAGTCGGCATCCGAGAAACTCGTCATTGAGAATTCTCCGGTCTTCGGATACCATAAACCCATTCCAATAGTGCCCTTAACATAACGAATAATGCGTTTTACCGCAATTAAATGAGATTCTTTGGGACAAGATTGGAATCTAGCACAAAGACACACACTAAACATAATATCTGGCCTACTCGCCGTTAAATACAACAAGCTACCAATCGTGCTTCTATATAATTTAATATTAACACACTTACCTTGGTCATCCTTATCAAGCTTGGTGGTGGTGGCCATGGGAGTGTTGCAAATTTTTGAGTCTTCAAGCCCAAATTTCTTGATGAGTTCCTTTGAGTACTTGGCTTGACATATGAAAATCCCATCATGCATTTGCTTGATTTAGAGTCCAAGGAAATAGTTTAATTCACCCATCAATGACATCTCCAATTCTCGTTACATACATTATTCAAACTCCTTGCAATGTAGCTCATTAGTAGAACCAAAGATTATATCATCAACATATATTTGTACTATAAGAATGTCACTACCAACATGTTTAGTAAATAATGTGATGTCTACTTTACCTTAAAAAATTATTTGATAGAAGAAAACTAAAAAGCCTTTCATACTAAGCTCTTGGAGCTTGTTTTAAACCATACAATGCTTTATCAAGTTTGAAAACAAAATTTGGATGTATATGATCTACAAAACTAGGAGGTTGTTCAACATATACTTCCTCATCAATAAAACCATTTAAAAATTCACTTTTTACATCCATTTGAAAAAGTTTAAAATTTTTATAGGATGCATAAGCTAGTGTGATCCGTATGGCTTCTAGCCGTGCTACGGGTGCAAAGGTCTCCTCAAAGTCGATTCCTTCAACTTGAGTGTAACCTTGGGCCACTAACCTAGCCTTATTCCTTATAACATTTCCTGACTCATCCAACTTGTTCCTAAAAATCCACTTAGTACCAATTATTGGTCTATCATGGGGTCTAGGAATAAGGTGCCAAACTTGGTTGCGCTCAAATTGATTGAGCTCTTCTTGCATAGCAAGCAACCAATATGAGTCACCCTCTACTTCGAGGATGTTTTTGGGTTCAAAATGAGATATGAATGCATAATTCCCATACAAATCATGAAGTTTGGAGCGAGTGGTTACCCCCTTTGATACATCACCTATGATGAGATCTTTGGGATGATTTGAGGAGTATCTCCAATATTTAGGAAGTGGTTGTGATTGTTCCACTTCATCCTTTTGAACTTCACCAATAGGTTCTTGCTTGTCTTCTTGGATGGGTGAGTCCTTTAAGGATATTTTCTCCATGTCCTCACCTAATGAGTCAATCTCTACAACATTCTCAACAATAGCATTAGATTCTTCAAATTTCACATGCATAGATTCTTTAATAGTAAGAGAAAATTTATTGAACACTCTATATGCTTTGCTAGTACTAGAATAGCCAACAAAGATTGCTTCATAAGCCTTAGCATTAAATTTACCCAAATTATCTTTGGTGTTCAAAACAAAACACTTGCATCCAAAAACTTTAAAGTATGAAACATTAGGTTTTCTTAAATGATAAATTTCAAAAGAAGTTCTGAAAGTATTTTTACACGAATAAGTACGGTTGGATATGTAGCATGCAGTGTTTACGGCCTCGGCCCATAAGTAATGAGAGAGCCCATATTCACTTATCATAGTCCTAGCCATTTCTTGAAGAGTCCTATTCTTCCGTTCAACTGCTCCATTTTATTGTGGAGTTCTAGGACATGGCATTTCATGCTTAATTCCTTTTTCATCACAATAAGTCATGAAGAGTTGGTTAACAAACTCACCACCTCTATCACTCCTTATCCGTAAAATCGAAAATCCTTTTTCTTTTTCAACCCTTTTTCAAAAAAATCTTAAAATGTGAAAAAGTTTGATCGTTATGCTTCAAAAAGAAAACCCAAGTGAAACGAGAGTAATCATCGACTAAAACAAAAACATATCTATTTCCATTTAAGCTTTTAGTTTTAGTTGGTCAAAAAAGATCCATGTGAATAAATTATAATGGCCTAGATGACATAATATCCTTAATTGGTTTGAAAGAAGACTTGGTTTGTTTCTCAAGTTGACACGCACCACAAATGCGGTCTTTTTCAAACTTCAAACAAGGAATACCCTTCACCAATTTCTTAGAATTTATTCTAGCAAGGTAATCAAAAGATGCACGGCTTAATCTTCTATGCCACAACCATGAAATCTCATCAAAAGCATTTAAACATTTTGTAGAGCAATCGAAATTAAGCATATCAATAATATAGACATTATTTTCATGAAATCTAGTAAGAATCAATCATTGGTTTTACAATCAAAAATTTTGCAAGAAGATTCATCAAACACAACTTTGAGACCGCGATCGCATAATTGACTAATACTAAGCAAGTTATGTTTAAGTCCATCAACAAGAACTACATTTTCAATTAAAGGAGATGCACCAATCTTAATGTTACCTATACCGATGATGGTGCCCTTGGAGTCATCTCCGAAGTTGATGGTGCCACCTTCAACGTACCTTGTTAGGTTTGCGAAATTGTTGATGTCCCATGTCATATGCCTTAAGCAACCACTATCAAGGTACCACCGCTCCTTACGTCTTGGAGTCTTGGTGTGTACCTACATCAAATAATTTAAGACTTTATTTGGTACCCATATTTTCTTAGGTCCTAAAGCGTTAGTGTTTCGAACCCAAGTAAGATTATTTGTACTATTTATATGGTCATAAAAAAATTTAGCTAAATGACCATTACGGCCACAATAAGTACATTTATAAATTCTTTCATATTTAAAAGCATAATGAGCATGTGGTTTATGAACATGTGATTTGTGAGCCTGGGATGTTTTAGCATGATTGACATGTGAATTGTTGGCATGATGAACATGTGGAGTTTTGGCATGAGATGTTTTATCATGTTTAGCATGAGGAGTATGTATATGCTTCTTTGAAAACATTTCTTCTAATTTTGTATTGTTAAAAGCACATTCTTTTAAAATATTTCCCAAATCATTTATTCTAGTTTTTAACATGGAAAACTCATTTTCATCAATTTTAGGGTATTTAGCTTTGCAAGCAACTCTATAGGCATCAAAATCTCCTTGTGTTGAAATAAGAATAGAAGATAATTCATCCTTTTCTTTTGAAGAAATGGCAATTTGATTTTTAAGCATTTCATTTTCCTTTTTCAATTTTGAACAATCTTCCTTTTTAGCATCAAAACTTTCTGAAAGTTCAATGAAAGCTTGTAATAACAATTCTTTACTTATTTCACTTTCATCATCAAGTGGTTGGGTGATTACCTTAGGTGTGTTTGCCATGAAACACACATTTGTCGTGTCGACTTCATCTTCGGATTCACTTTCCGAGTCTCAAGTGGCTTTGTACACCTTCTTTTCAACCGGCTTCTTTTGCTTCAAGGAGGAGGATATCTTTTTCTTGAAATCTGGACAATCGGCCATGATGTGTCCGGGTTTTCGACAATTATAGCATATGATCTTTTTCTCCTCCTTCCCTTCCCATCGTCTTCTATAGTTGAGCTTATTCTTGCGGTACATTCTCTATACATTTCTCACAAGAAGAGATAGCTCTTCATTATCTTCTTCATCTTCTTTATCATCGTAGTTAGTGGAGGAAGACTTGAAAGCTATATACTTTTTTTTTTGAGGTGCTACTTCTTCTCTAGCCTTTTTCTCCATCTCATGAGTCTTAAGATTTCCAATAAGACTTATGAGCTCCATCTCGTCTTTTTCATTCAATTCCTTCAAGGTGGTAGCTTTGATTTCCCATGATGAAGGGAGAGCACGAATCACCTTATGCACCTTTTGGTCATTGCTTATTTCATCACCTAGAGAAGCTTATTTCATCACCTAGAGAAGCAAAACCATTTGTGATCTTAGTAAACTTGGTAATCATATCATCAATGATTCATTTTCTTGCATTTTAAAACTTTCATATTGGGAACACAAGAGATCTATTTTAGCTCTCTTAACTTGTGATGTTCCCTCATGAGTGACCAATACGTGTTGCCAAATCTCATAGGTGGATTTGCAATGGATAACTCGTGTTAAGTCATCCTTATTCAAAGCTAAAAGTAGGTCATTTTGAGCCTTTGAATTAGCATCAAATTCCTTGGAGGTAAGTTCGGACCAAGTGTCCTCCTCACCTTGGGGTTACTAAAAGGCTTGGTCAAAGACTTAGCAACTAGACTACCTAGAGATTGTAGAAAAATGTTCATCCTAACTTTCTATATAGGAAAGTTGAGTCCATCAAATTTGGGAGGGGTCTTAATGTTATCGGCCATCTTTACAAGTGTATGAAAGAAGATATGAAAATAGTGATTAACAAATTATAGGATCTCTCTAAGGATGTGAAGCCAAAAACTAGAGTCCTATCTCTGATAACAATTGAAATCACCTAGAGGGGGGTGAATAGATGATAATGCCAATCAATACACAAATTTAAAAATGAGATGATGCAACGATCACTCAAAGCAAGATTAGAAGCCGAATACCCCGTAAAGGGCTCAGAACTCCTTCCTCGTGATTCCTCTAAATAAGAGTTTGAGGTACGCAATGCAATCTTGTTGGGAGAGTATAGATAGAAAATATAAGAATGAATGGATGAATGAATGGAAAGCAAGTAAATAACACAAGTAAACCAATCGTAAACACAGAGATTTGTTTCGAGGTTCGAGCACCCAGCTCTACGTCCCCGCCTTCACCCGAAGAATTTTCAATCCACTAGAACTTTCACAAAGAATTACAACCACTAGAGAGTACCCAACTCCTCAATCACACTCCTCTAGTCCAGAGGTAGTGGAGCTATAAATACAATAATCACTTGGTGATCAAAAGACCACAAACTCTCTTTTGAAAAACTTTTCTTTACAAAACCCTAGAGAATAATGTATAGGATTGAAGCTCAAGATTTGTAAGTGAAAAATAAAACAAAGTAAAAGAGAGTTTAGATTCAAAAACTTTAGAGAAGTATCAGAGATTAGAGCACAAAAACTGAGAATAAAACTTCTTTCAAAAAGATTTAAGCTTTGATTTCTTTTGCAAATGTTGTTGTAAGACACCTCAACCCCATTCACCCCTATTTATAGGATAAAGGTAGGGATTAAAGTGTAAACACTAATTTTGATTAATCAGGAAAGATAATGCCCAAAACTAACCATAAAACTCATTTGGAGAATAAAACCACGTTTTAAACTAAGTTTAAAAAACTAGCCATTTGGCTATTAATAATCTCACGGTCGACCGGCTCGGTCGACCGGTTTTCAAAAACATATGACCGTTGGTAGCCCTCGGTCGACCGTCCCAAACAGAGACTTGGGTGCAGTCAGTCGGTCGAAGCTCGGTCGACCGATATGGGGTCCGGTCGACCGCCCAGTCGACCAGATAACGTGCACACATGCACGCACCCAACGGTCAGAACTGCGGTCGACCGTTCCGACCTGAAACAGAGTCGGTTGACCGCAACAGGTCAAAACAAAGAATTTTGTAAAAATATTTTTGAGGATATGTAAATTTTCAAAAATTATTTTTGTCAAGACTTAGTATACTACAATAAATTGAGTTTGCAAATACTGAGATAGGTCTATATAAATATTTTATATAAGAGACAAAAAATAATCTTTTGAAAATCATGTGGAATTTTGTGTGTATGTTGGAATTTTGAGCTTCAACACTATATACTATCCTTTAACAAACTAAAGTATAAAAAATATAGAAAGAAGTCTCCGAGCCGCATTGCGCCAAGCTAGAGCCTCCTCTCCTATGAAAGAATTCTCTTGCGCCATCCACCTATCAACATGTTTTCCTTGCAATTATGCTAAAAGCCACCAATACTTGTACAAACCTGAAATTCATTCTAGAACAACTTATTAGTACCAAATAGCTTCTATATGTTTATTATCATCAAAACGTATATAAATGGAGAGTGTAACCTTTTGGGCCAACAGCTATATTCCAGTGGCAAAACTGAGTGAACTACTAACCTGTTTTTTGCAGGTTGGCTGAATTGAAAATCTGAATTTCTGTAGCATTTACCTCCTTGTTTGACTCACTGTATATACATTTCTAATACAATAGTAAAAAGTTGATTGTAAATGCTAAAAATGATTTAGACTTTGCATTTAGGCACGTGTCTATTTCATTACATTTTCTATTTATGGTTGAAGAGTGCTGGAGCCAAGGTATGTATGCATAGAATTTAGTATAAGGTTCATTCTTGTATGAAATATTGCTTGAGTGTTACTTTTGAAAAACACCTAGAGGGGGGGTGAATAGGTGTAAGTGCTAATCTAAGAAACTAAATGCAAACTAAGTGCGCTAAATGCGGAAGCTAATGCAAATTATGCACAAACTAATACAATACAACAAGTGTAGCCGAATTCCCCTTGCGAGGCTCTGGACTAACTCCTCTTGATTCCCCTTGAAATGGGTTGAGGCGCTATGTGAAGCTCTTGTTGGATGAGTACAAGTTAGGCACACACACAAGCAATCCAAGCAATATGAAATATGTGCACACACAATCAAGCCAAGCAATCAAAGATATAGCAATATGAAATAATGCAAGGCAACACAAGCAATATGATAAGATGATATGAAGTATGATGCTTTGCACAATATAAATGAGAGAGAGTTGAGAGAAATTGGATCAAACGCTAACACAAAGATTTGTTTCGAGGTTCGAGTACCCAAGTCTACATCCCCGCCTACACCACCGTGTAGGATTTTCCAATCCACTATAGGAGTACCAAACTCCTCTCTCAACCTTACAAAGCCACCGAGGCTATACAACCACAATCCACCTCTACCGAAGAGGATACGGCCCGTAGCCAACTACAACAAACACCTCTACCTAAGAGGCTCACAAACCAATCACCCGATCACCTCTACCGAAGAGGGATACAACAAGAATAAAGGTGTACAACTTAGAGGTTTACAACAACAACCTCAAATACTCTCTTTTCTCTTTTTCCACAAAAACAAGATCCTAATAGTTTGATAGAAGATATGGCTCAAGTGTGGAAAACAAGTGTTTTTGGAAACAAGCAACAAAGAAAAATCTTTGGGAAAATACTTGCAATATGATAGAATTGAAGATCTAAGCAAAAATCCCAAAAACCTATTTTTCTTTGATTTTCCAAAAACCCAAAAACAAATAAGATGAAACCTTTTTGACTTAAAAACTCTTTTAAAAACTCTTTTAAACTCTTCAGAAAACTGAAATTTTTAGCTCAAAAATTCTTGTTCAAAACAATGGAGAAATGGGGTATATATAGCCCTAGGAAAAACTAGCCGTTAGGCTGATGTGGCAGTCTGACCAGCTGCCGGTCGACCGGCCCGGTCGACCGCCAACGGTCAAAAAATGTGACCGTTGGGCAGCAGCGGTCGACCGGTCCGGTCGACCGAAAATTCCCGAGAGCAGAGCTCTCAACCCGGTCGACCGGTCCGGTCGACCGTCCACTGTGCCTAACAGACGTGCACGTCTGTGCACATCGGTCGACCGGCCCTTGGTGCGGTCGACCGGTCCGGTCGACCGTACTGGCCTGACAGGCACAGTGCAGAACTGCACAGATACGGGATTTGAAAATAGGTCTTTTCACTCAATAAAAATCCCATAAATTCACAGTAAATCCACTAAATAGTTTTAATCACAATAAAAACTGTTTTTCTAAAAATATGTTTTTCTAAAACTTATTTTTCCATAACTTCACAAAGTACAAAAACAAGATATTTTGAACTTATTAAAGCATAGTGTGTATGGATATGATCCACTACACAATCATAATGAAATATCTATGTTTTTGATATCTAGCATATAACAAGGTTTTGGTTTAAAAGATATGCATGATAGAAATACCAAAAACCAACTCTTGTATTTTTATTATAAACAAAACTTGTATTTTATCATACTAGATTTTTTCAAAACATGAATAGGATAGTCAAAATAAGTTTGTCTATAAGTTAAGCATGTATGTATAAATAGAAAACATCTACTATACATATAATATATGTAAACTTGTTTTGATCAACTATTCATAAAAACCAAATATCAAATCATAAAACGTGTGTGTTTTGTGCACTTGAGCATATCAACTAAACTAAGCTTTACAAATGGATCTAAAACTCTATCTAAACTAGGATACCTAAGTCTTCTTGTCGATCTTCCATCTTCAAGTAGACTCGATCCCAAACGCGTGATCCTCCAAGTGCAAAGGTATGATCTTTAAGCTTTGGCACCGGAATCATCATGAATAGCTTCTAATCATCTTGTTGAAGCTAATCACCAACTAATATCCTGCTAATGATCTGAAACTTAGAAACACAAGAATATTAGTAAACATAACTACATGAGTGTTGATCATCATCAAAACTAGAGTGGAAGGCCATTGGGCCAACAATCTCCCCCTTTTTGATGATGACAAAACTCATGGAGTTATATATGCATGGATTAAAGTTAAGCTTCAAAGAAGCTCCCCCTTAACTCATGCATACACAAATAAACAATAATATGCAATGCATGACAAATGCATATAAACATGGTGCTCTAGATACCAATGGAATATTCAACATAAAATATGCTCTAGATACCAATTACAAAGCAAACTCTATAAATCAATCAAACTTACTATTCTTGAGATTAAAACATAATATATGCATATAAAACATAAGCATGCATATAAAACACAAATACTTCTCCCCCTTTTTGTCAATCATCAACAAAGGGGTAAACAATCAAAACCATAGATAAAATGAGGGGTAAAAATCTTTCTTCCCCTTTATGTCAATCAAAACAATGCAAACAATGTTCTCCCCCTTTTTGTCTAAAACAAAAAAAATAAAATCAATAAGGGGTGACTACAAACATGATATCAATTAAAAATATGTCAATGAAGCATCTTGATACCAATAAACAAGAATCAATATATGTTATATGCTATATACATTCATGAAGAGGAAGACGCTAAGTTAGCTTCCCTACACATATGCATTACATGAAGAAGGGATGACAAGCCCCAATTCACATAACACATATTATGTAATGTATAAGAGGAGATGTGAAGCTCCCCCTACACACGTATATCATATAAAGAAGAGTTGTCAAGCTCCTCAATTTATAATATACTCAACATGAATCTATATGTAAGAGAGATGTTAAGCTCTCCTTGCATATAGGAAATACAAATCAAAACTTTGAATATTTTCTTTAAACAAAATTTGAAAATACCAATTGTAATTAAACATAACAAATTACCAATTGTAAAACAACATAACAAATTTTGAATGTCTAAGCACAAATTTTGATACCAATTGTAAGAATATATTTCATTTGAAATATATAAACAAATTTGATGTTGATATCATATGTTCAAAATAACAACTTTTAATCATAAAGAGTGGGAGTACAAATACCAATTGAAATACAAAATCATATTTTCTCCCCCTTTATGAAATACAAACTAAAGTCATGCATAGTCTTGATAACAATTTAAAAGTAATCAATTTAAACAAAATTGAAACTCAAGCACTAGCATAAACACAAACATATATATGTATGAAAGATAGATACCAATAGAAATTGATATACTTGGAATTTAAAGCATACATACATACAAAACATATATGAGTATACAAGAAGATCAAAATGATACCAATTGAAAGAGTTCAATGATACCAATTGAGTCAACAATAATAATCAAGTGTATACATCATATTACAATACCTCCCAATCAAGGTTCAAGTTTTAAAGATTTTCAATTTAGGGCATACATGAACATGATCTCCCATCCTACCGCCCTTTGAAGGTAGGGGTTTTCAAAAATAGATTTGAAAATTAGGTTTAGTTTGAAAATCACTACCAAATGAAGAATACGAACTAGTTAAAATGAAAAAAAAAAAACTTATTAACTAGTACGAAATCCTTCAAGCAAGGAATAAAATAAAATTGTTTTTCATAAACATGAGATTCACATCATATCAAACACTCAAGTTCAATTAGGCATAAATAAGACTCATGTTAACAAAACATGAGCAAGCAATAGATGTGAGTGTACAAATAAAATATGAAAATCATAAATATGAAAATTAGGCAATAAGCTCAATTATTCTTTAAAACACGAAAATCATCAAAACTATCTAATCTTCAAGGCATATGTATGTCTAATACAAACTAAAGTATACATACATATCCAAAACATAACGAGTCCACAAAATATATGCATGAAGGCACGTGGCTCAAAAAGGATATTCATGTATATCTAATAGTTTGGACAAGGTAAACATATACATGAAGTTTAAATACCAATTCAAAGAAAACATGAAAAGCATGAAAAGTATGAAAATTAGCTTTTCATTAAAACAATTTGATACCAATTCTTTTCAAGGTATATGTATGATTTGTCAACACAAGAAGTATACATACATATCCCTTAAACACACTTTGAGTCCGTAATAGATATTTGCATGAAAGGCAAATGACTCAAGGGGTATACATGTATATCTTCAAGTTTGGCAAAATACACATATACATGAAATCAAATACAATCATAACGCAAATTCAAAAATGAGAATACAAGTTTAATATGTATGAATCATCAAAACTAGACTATACTAGCACATCTAATGGGTTGAAATAAGCATTCAATTCCAACTGTATATAGATTTATTTGTAGCCCACTCTATGTACAAGTATATAACTAGTCTTAATGAAAACTAACACTTAAACAAATATTCAAGACATGAAGCATCAAAACAAATATGAGAATCATCATGATAAAAGTCATCATGGAAAACTAAAACATGATTATTATGTGAATTCACATGTATTAGATTCATGATGTACATTATAGCTTAAACATAAGTGAGAACACTAAGTATGGGATCATATAAGCATGTGTGTCTCAAATACTATAATGTATGTCAAGGATCTAATAAACATGGAATGAACATACTAATCCATAGACATTAAAAAAAAATATGCTATAAACTATCAAAACATGCTATAAACAATGAAGTGGAAAGCATGTAAACATAATAAATGGGAGTTAAGGATTGTTACCAAAACCGAAGAAGCAACTTTCCTTGTCTCCAAAACATGGTGGTCATCTCCACCAAATCTTCCCTTGAAAGTGATGCATCCAATTTGATTTCCATGAAGTCCGGAACGCATCCACTCCAAGGTGTCATCACTCTCACGTCATGTGAGAGCCCACACCTACATCAAAAATAATAGGAGGGGTGGTCTTTGGTACCCATACCTTCTTGTTGGGTCCATGGGGGTTAGTCCCTTCTCTAACCCAAACAAAGTTCTTTGCTAAATTTGGAGTATGTAATCTATCATAGCAAAATTTAGCAAGGTGGCCCTTACGTCCACAATGTGTACATGTGTACACATGAGCATACTTGTGTTGATGGTGTCCGTGTGAAGCATGTGTATGCCGTGATGGGTGTGCATGCATAAAGGATGGAACTTGTTTCTTTCGAACCAAGGTTTCCAACCGTGTGTGGTTCATGGCACATTGGCTCATAGTGGAGCCCAAACAATCTACTCTCTTCTTTAACATACAAATATCATCATTGATCCTAGAAGAAGAGGTACATGCATTAGGTAGACTAGATGAAGAAGCTACACTAGCATGGCAAACATGTGCATCAATTTTATTTTGCAAAACATTATTCTTATCTAAACAAACATTCAACTCATTTGAAATAGAAATGATTTTGTTTTCAAAGCAACATTCTCTTTTAAAACAAAATCAACTTTAGAAGACATATTTTCATTTTTCTTCAAAAGAGTTTCACAATCATTTTTAGACTTTAAAAATTTATTTTCTTTTAAAGCAAGTTCCAATTGAGATCTCAATGAATCCCTTTCATTATAGACCTCAACCTTTTCTTGCAAAACACAATCAAGTCTAGAATGCAAACACTTATTTTCTTTTCAATTTCTAGACTTTTCTTTTTCAAGATCTTATATTTTTCTATTAGTTTTTCACAAACAATAGAAAGTTCTTCATTCAAAGCATGGGCATCAATATGATCATTTGAAGAACTAGCATCATCATCACTATCTAATGGAGTTTCCGAGTGTACCTCAAGGGAGTCATTCCCTTGGACCATGAAGCATTGAGAGTTGGATTCTCCACTAGATTCCTCTTCTTGGATTTGCAATTGAAGCTTGGAGGTGTTGGTGGTTGTTGTCAACTTGTTCCACACTGCAAAAGCGGAATTAAGATTAGAAACACGTAAAAGATATTCTTTTGGTAAAGTGCTTCTAATGGCCTCTAGGGCTTGTGCATTGGCCCCTATATGATTGCAATCACCAAGATAACATCTCTTGGTGGCCGCAAGGAAAACATGCAAACCTAGGGTCTTTAGGTACATGGACATCCTATACTTCCAAATATCAATGTTGGAAGGATCATAGCTAGGTGGGGTCATGAAGTCCATGGTAAACTATATGTGTGCAATCAAGCAAACAAATGCAAATAAGATTAGCAATCAAAGGATCACTCCTAGGATGTTAAGCCTAAGTATCAGGAGCACTAGCTCTGATACCAATTGAAAAACACCTAGAGGGGGGTGAATAGGTGTAAGTGCTAATCTAAGAAACTAAATGCAAACTAAGTGCGCTAAATGCGGAAGCTAATGCAAATTATGCACAAACTAATACAATACAACAAGTGTAGCCGAATTCCCCTTGCGAGGCTCTGGACTAACTCCTCTTGATTCCCCTTGAAATGGGTTGAGGCGCTATGTGAAGCTCTTGTTGGATGAGTACAAGTTAGGCACACACACAAGCAATCCAAGCAATATGAAATATGTGCACACACAATCAAGCCAAGCAATCAAAGATATAGCAATATGAAATAATGCAAGGCAACACAAGCAATATGATAAGATGATATGAAGTATGATGCTTTGCACAATATAAATGAGAGAGAGTTGAGAGAAATTGGATCAAACGCTAACACAAAGATTTGTTTCGAGGTTCGAGTACCCAACTCTACATCCCCGCCTACACCACCGTGTAGGATTTTCTAATCCACTATAGGAGTACCAAACTCCTCTCTCAACCTTACAAAGCCACCGAGGCTATACAACCACAATCCACCTCTACCGAAGAGGGATACGGCCCGTAGCCAACTACAACAAACACCTCTACCTAAGAGGCTCACAAACCAATCACCCGATCACCTCTACCGAAGAGGGATACAACAAGAATAAGGGTGTACAACTTAGAGGTTTACAACAACAACCTCAAACACTCTCTTTTCTCTTTTTCCACAAAAACAAGATCCTAATAGTTTAGGATAGAAGATATGGCTCAAGTGTGGAAAACAAGTGTTTTTGGAAACAAGCAACAAAGAAAAATCTTGGGAAAATACTTGCAATATGATAGAATTGAAGATCTAAGCAAAAATCCCAAAAACCTATTTTTGATTTTCCAAAACCCAAAAAACAAATAAGATGAAACCTTTTTGACTTAAAAACTCTTTTAAAAACTCTTTTAAACTCTTCAGAAAACTGAAAATTTTTAGCTCAAAAATTCTTGTTCAAAACAATGGAGAAATGGGGTATATATAGCCCTAGGAAAACTAGCCGTTAGGCTGATGTGGCAGTCTGACCAGCTGCCGGTCGACCGGCCCGGTCGACCGCCAACGGTCAAAAATGTGACCGTTGGGCAGCAGCGGTCGACCGGTCCGGTCGACCGAAAATTCCGAGAGCAGAGCTCTCAACCCGGTCGACCGGTCCGGTCGACCGTCCACTGTGCCTAACAGACGTGCACGTCTGTGCACATCGGTCGACCGGCCCTTGGTGCGGTCGACCGGTCCGGTCGACCGTACTGGCCTGACAGGCACAGTGCAGAACTGCACAGATACGGGATTTGAAAATAGGTCTTTTCACTCAATAAAAATCCCATAAATTCACAGTAAATCCACTAAATAGTTTTAATCACAATAAAAACTGTTTTTCTAAAAATATGTTTTTCTAAAACTTATTTTTCCATAACTTCACAAAGTACAAAAACAAGATATTTTGAACTTATTAAAGCATAGTGTGTATGGATATGATCCACTACACAATCATAATGAAATATCTATGTTTTTGATATCTAGCATATAACAAGGTTTGGTTTAAAAGATATGCATGATAGAAATACCAAAAACCAACTCTTGTATTTTTATCATAAACAAAACTTGTATTTTATCATACTAGATTTTTTCAAAACATGAATAGGATAGTCAAAATAAGTTTGTCTATAAGTTAAGCATGTATGTATAAATAGAAAACATCTACTATACATATAATATATGTAAACTTGTTTTGATCAACTATTCATAAAAACCAAATATCAAATCATAAAACGTGTGTGTTTTGTGCACTTGAGCATATCAACTAAACTAAGCTTTACAAATGGATCTAAAACTCTATCTAAACTAGGATACCTAAGTCTTCTTGTCGATCTTCCATCTTCAAGTAGACTCGATCCCAAACGCGTGATCCTCCAAGTGCAAAGGTATGATCTTTAAGCTTTGGCACCGGAATCATCATGAATAGCTTCTAATCATCTTGTTGAAGCTAATCACCAACTAATATCCTGTTAATGATCTGAAACTTAGAAACACAAGAATATTAGTAAACATAACTACATGAGTGTTGATCATCATCAAAACTAGAGTGGAAGGCCATTGGGCCAACAACTTTTTTCTATATACTTGTACAATGCACTAAATTGATTTAAGGGCTCGTCCTATAAACAAGATAAGGAGGGAAAGTCATTACCCTCGCTTAGCCCAAAAACAATCTCCTCACTCACTAACCCAAGCCTAATTAAAAATGAGTAGACGTTGGCCCTAGAGACATCTCGGACTCAATTAGGAGATTATCCTAAGGGGAAAGGTATTGGAATTTGACTCCTGCCAAATCAGTGTCTAGGAAGGGGATTAAGGGCCGAAAACCTGAAGGTTGGTGGTTACTTAATTAAGGAACGTCTTTGACGGATAACCTCTCACCAATCTTGCCCTGACTTGGCTGATAAGCTTTTAGTCAAAGTCTACATTATACCTCCCATGGACAGTCTAGCCAGTTAAGAGTCGTCTATGTCATAGGTTTACCCTAACTTAGGTTAAAATTTTTTCTTTTTGTTTGCTTATTTGTTTGTTTTCTTTGTTTGTGTTTAACATTTATTGTGTGATATGACTTATAACAATAATTTTTTGAATTTTAATGATAATCCATATTACACCCCAACCTCTTTTTCGGATATCACCAACCCGACATATCATAACTTTAACCAACCTATAAGATTAGTTTTGATATTTTGCTCGAGGGCGAGTAAAAGATAAGTGTGCGGGTGTGATCGATCACATATAGTTCATACATGTTGTCACATTTTCATGCTTGTTATCTAAATAAATCATATTAATAAGTCCTATTGTTCTTTATAAAATGCAGGCCCATTGCTAAAGGATAGGCTAGAGAAACGAGCCCAAAAGCCCATTTAATTCAGAATAAATTCGAAATCAGAGAATCAGGGCAGATCTTGGCAAATTAGAGAGGTTGAAAACTGATTGAAATGAATCTTTATGAATCAAACAGTTAAAGCCAAAAAATCAAAGATCGTTTCGTCAAACCTAGGAGTTGCAACAGTAAAACCAGCAAGACAAAAGGGACTCTAAATCCACGCCAACCACTTCTCTACCTTGATGTGGCAAATTGGCCACATCCAGGCCGCGGATCCACGGTCCAAGCCGCGGATCCATGGCTTCTTAGTGGAGATAAGGGGAGTGTTTGATCCCTTTATCTCCTCACTACCTTCCCTCTGGGTTTTTGCCTATAAAAGGCAGGGTTTTGTACTGAAAATTTAACGAGGACTAGGATTAAATTTATTGTTCATTTTTAGGATTTAGGAACATTGTTAGATAGCTTGGAGAAGTTGTATCTCCTTTTTATTCTTTTTTTAGTGTAGATCAGAAAAGAGAGAAGAGTAGAATTGAGTGTGTAATTCGTCTTTGAAGTGATAATCAAAGAAGCTTCTACTTGCCATTCCAACTCAACTTGAATTCGGTATGTTTGTGTTTATTTGTAAATTTCTTGTTTGTTTTCATTTCATAATGAGTAGCTAAATCATTTTTTGGGCTCATTAATTGATGTTTTCTATCTCCTCTCTCTCGATTGAATTTGATGGAAGAATTTTCTTGAATCATAATGCCTAAAATTAAATTTTATTCTTGAAAGCTCATGATGATGCTCTTCTTTTAAAACTTGGATTTTCAAGGCACAATTATTGTTAAATCATTTTTATTCCATACTTGCTTCCTCGCGCTTGATGGTTTAACATTCTATTTTTAATGTTGTGTTAAGAAAGATCTCAAGATTTGATCCGAAATTATCTCATTTGTTTTACTTGAACACTAAAAGAAATTAAGCTCTTTTGCCTATGATGATAAAAGTGATACACTAAAAATATTCTTGAGATAAGTAGTGAAGTAAATAAAATTAGTGAGCCCAGATCTTCTCCTTCTTATATTTAAAACAACCAAACAATTTTCAAAGCTTTTTTAAATCACCTTCTCCAAAGCCTTCTCCAAAGTTGCAATTTCACTTTTAATCATTTCCCTTCTCTCCATTCTCTTTTCAATTAAAAAACTAGCACCATTCTTAGCTTTCTAAACAAAACACTAAAAAGCTTTCATCGCATTCCTCCTTGTAGACACGACTCGTTAGCTACAAGCTACACGGTAATTCTCTTGCTCTTTCATTTTACAATCAAATTTTAGCGCCGTTGCCGGGGAGGGACAATAAGTAATTCTCTTTAAAGTTTACATTTTTGGTTCACCTTCTTCTTTGTTTTGGTATACAGATTTAACAAGAAGAAATTTTTGCTGCAGTGGACATATAAGTGGCCCTGAACTCTGCTCAAGAAAGCAGAGCCCAGAAGCCCTAAGATTTGCTACATTCCAGTGGCAAAACTGAGTGAACTACTAACCTGTTTTTTTGCAGGTTGCCTGAATTGAAAATCTGAATTTCTGTAGCATTTACCTTCTTGTTTGACTCACTGTATATACATTTCTAACACAACAGTAAAAAGTTGATTGTAAATGCTAAAAATGATTTAGACTTTGCATTTAGGCACGTGTCATTTCATTACATTTTCTATTTACTGTTGAAGAGTGCTGGAGCCAAGGTATATGTGCATAGCATTTAGTATAAGGTTCATTCTTGTATGATTCATTCTTGTATGAAACAATCTCCTCACTCACTAACCCAAGCCTAATTAAAAATGAGTAGATGTTTGCCCTAGGGACATCTCAGACTCGATTAGGAGATTATCCTAAGGGGAAAGGTGTTGGAATTTGACTCCTGCCAAATCAGTGTCTAGGAAGGGGATTAAGGGCCGAAAGCCCGAAGGTTGGTGGTTACTTAATTAAGGAACGTCTTGATGGATAACTTCCCACCAATCTTGCCCTGACCTGGCTGATTAGCTTGTGGTCAAAGTCTACATTATACCTCCCATAGAAAGTCTAATCAGTTAGGAGTCGTCTAGGTCATAGGTTTACCTTAACTTAGGTTAAAATTTTTCTTTGTTGTTTGCTTATTTGTTTGTTTTTCTTTGTTTGTGTTTAACATTTATTGTGTGATATGGCTTATAACAATAATTTTTTTCAATTTTAATGATAATCCATATTACAGCCTAACCTCTTTTTCGGATATCACCAACCTGGCAAATCATAACTTTAGCCAACCTAGTGTGCCGGATTGATCTTATCCGAATCAATATAACCTATGCTCCCAATCTTATAATCATAATTTCCAGAATAATTTCAACTCTTCACAGAGTCAATGGGGGTTCACCTCTCCCGAGTCCAATTTTAACCAACTTGTCCTCCTTATCCACCTTGTCCAAAATATTTCCAAGATTCATACTCAGTTCTATCAATCCAAAATAGAAAACCATCAATTTTGGAAATGAGTATGCGTGAGTCCAAACAATAATCACAAATCCTGATGGACTCACAATTTTATCACCAATTCTAAAACAACACTTCATCTTTTCAAGACCAATCGCAACAAAACGATGAACCTATCAACTATGAAAAGATGCTTGAAGCCATGACTCAGGCTCAAAACGCTCGTAATCATGACATAGATATGATGGTCCAAACTCTACATTCTCACCGTTTGGCTAGTTCTGATATCGTTAATCAATCTGTTAGAGCTGAAGAGTCATGTTGTTTTGGAAAACAATGTTAGCAAAATCATTTGAAGTTGCCCAAACTCCAAATTTTGAAAATGATATTGACAGTTTGGCAAGCTATTCCTTTCCTGAAATAGAACTTGAGAATGATTATGATCCTGTACCTCAACTTAGTGATTCAATTCTATTTCCTAATTCAATAATGACTCCGGTGACTTTACCTGATTTCAATTTTTTTTTCGAGTCAACATTGGATCATGTGCCATTCATCATGAAATTGAATCACCCATCTTTGATGATCATCATATTGAACTTGACCAATTTTACACTTTTGAAAGTCCTATTGACAAATTGGCAAGTTCTCATTTTTATGAAATTGAACTCAATGAGAAATGTGACCTAGATTCTCCAATTTGTGATCCAATTCAAATTCCCAACTCAATATTGACTCCTGTTTTGTTTCCCGATTTAAGTAATATTTTAGAGTCAGTTTTGATTCCACACCTGTCATTATTGAACTTGAATCACCAATATTAAGTCACATTCCATTGTGGGAAAATGAATATGGATTTGAGTTTCAACTTCTTGATTTGGACCCACTTCCTGAACCAATCTCGACTCCTGAAACTTTACTTGACTTAAGTCACTTTCCTAAGTCGGTATTAGTTCCCGTACTTCCTAAGTCCAAGTCAATCATTCTATCTTTTCACACCCCATTTTGGGACAAGGCGGTTGACAAAATTGACTCTGAAATTAATTATGGAATTTGAAAATTAGATGGGATAAAATATTTAAATAAAAATCATTCATGTATATATCATTTTAGTGGGTTATTTTAGAGAAATTTCTGGTGGGTTCCTCCAAACTCCACGAAAAGTCGATTGGGTCGTATTTCGTGGACCAATCAGACCACCACCAGAACCACCACCTTAAGGTAATATTTCCTTCCATTTCTTCTTTTCATGCATCTATGCATTAATTCATACATTGAGGACAATGCATGAGATAGGTGTGGGGGAGGGTTCTAACATAACTTAGGTTTTTCTTTTTATTAAAAAAAATATTAACATTGTTCTTTACTTTTAAAAAAACTTTTCGAAATAGAAACAATATTTTGACATATTTTTTGTAAGAAATTAAGTCAATTTTAAGGAATAGGAAAATCAAAATTAGGATTTCTTAAACTTGGTCAAAATAAGATTATTTGTTTGATTTTTACGGTTAGGAAGATAATTTGTCAAAGTAATTTAGTCTTGATCTTTACCTTAATGAAATATGCACACTTAATACACTTACACACTTAGGGTTCAAAAACAAAGATTCTTATGCCTTATATAAAAAAAGAAAAAAAAAGAAAGGAAAAAAATTAGATCTATGAAAGATGAACAAATCTAATTATTGATTAACTAGGTGCTTTGGCCTAAATAAGCCTTGGTATTTATGCGAAAGATGATTAGATAAGTTTGAGAAAAAATATATACATATAAAAAAATCCTCTGATTAAGCTGGGTATTTGTGCCTAATAAAGCATAAGTACTCACGCCTAAAAGCGGTTCATATAATAAAATCCTTAGTTTTGAGGCCTTATTTGCTCGAGTCCTTAAGTCCTTGGGGTGTTTTCTCACCCGGTGCCCTGAGACCGTTTGGTTTGGAGTCATTGATTAAAGGCACGTTATATGGGCAGATTAGAAAGCCTAATAGAACTAAGGAATAATACCACCAAAAAATATATATATATATATATATATATATATATATAAATAACGCATAAGAGTTAGAGTTAAAGAACCCTTAGTGATCTTTTCCTCCATTGTTATTTGAATCGAATCGAGGTTTCCTTTTCTTTTCTACTTTTGTTTTTATTCGCTTTCCTCTTTTGTGTTTGTGGATCCAAATGAAACCGATAGCCTCGAAGTTTCCTTCTCCTTGTAAGTGCCCTAGATGGCCTATGGTGATGAACAACCATTCTTTTGCTAGTATAGCTTGCCCTTTTATTCTTAGTGTAGATCGGGAATTGAGAAAATCCTACACGCCATGCTTGATCGCCTTCGAAGACAAGGTAAGTCGTAGATACGAATCCAAGGTATATGAGCACAAAAGAGGTAAGTAACTTTTAGTTTCTTTCTTTTTTTTTATTCTTTAGTTTATAACATCACAATCGACCACTTCTTTTATCATTCCTTTTCCATTTCTTTGTACATATTATTTCTAGTTTTTCCATCTTCTTAATCTACCATCTTCTTCCTAACTCAATTTAACCTAATTTTCCCTTTTTCTTTTAAAGAACTAAAGAAGAAATTTAACCATACTTTGCATCTTAAAAGAAAACTTACTAAACAACCTTCCATCGCTAGTTCCTCTTTGTGGATCATGACCCGCATAGCCACTTGCTATAGCGGTAGAATTGAGTAACTTGCACTCTTTAATCTTAAAATCTGAAATACTGTATTTGTGTGCAGGTAAAAAACATCAATCACGTTTGATGGTTCTCTCGATCTTAGGATCAGGTTCCGTCAAGTCAAAGCTCCCTCTTCACATACAGGCACAGAAATCAGTTCCTAAAATTTGGACTTCAGATTCAACCTTTAGACGACAGATCTGCTGTTGAGATGGCAAATTCACTGTCTGTTAATGCCCTCCTGAGTTCTGCTTCCTGTAGCGAGAAACAAAAATTTGTAGTGAAATTTTATGCAAAAAAATTGAAAATTCAAACTAAGATCAGCTTTAATTGTTAGTGATATTTAATTAACAATCTCTGACAATGGCGCCAAAAATTTGGTATGTAAACTGGCACGTATACTAATTGTTACAAGTAATAAAGTGATGAAGAAGAGTGTCAAACCCACAGGGATTGTATTTAAATATCACAAGTAATTATCTCTAAATCTTATTTGAAAGCTATGAATAGTTTAAAAAAGTGAGTTAAACCAAATTAAAAGAAGTGTTTTTAGTATGATAAAAGACTAGGGCATGATGACTTCCGCAAATCTATTTCAGACTATTCTAATTAATTGCACTAGAAACTTTATTTAAATATTGCTAATAATCGAAGGATCCTCTGGTATTTAATAATCTCCTTCAAGCATCATTAAATCTAACCCTAGTCTAGAACCCACAATCTATCGATATATTGAATTTACTAGTCTAAAATAGTATTATGATCTATGATTCTTCTCTAAAGATTGCACAACCGACATCACTCCTGTTAGTCTCAGCCTGTAAAAAGTGATTTTTATACCTAGATGTGTTGTTAGGTTATCTCCAGTCAGTCTCCAACCTAACCATTTATATAACTATGGCCATTAATTATTAGATTTTAAAACAATAATAAAAATTTAGCAAACTTTAAATGAGAACAATTAAAAGCAAATTAATGTTATGAATAACCTTCAATAGATAGTCTACATCAAAGCCCTAGCAAAGTAAATTTAGTTCATAATTAAAAAAGTAAAAAAAACATGATTTTGTAATTAAAAACATTAAGTTAATTAAACTAAAGAAAAGGAAAGGAAAAACTCAATTGCCTCTAGCTTTTTCTTCCTCTGGTCCCTTTCTTCAAGATCTAATAATACAAAGAAAATTAGAGCTTTATTGAAGAAGTAGTCTACAAAATTGGATTTCCAAAATACATTATGAAAATACAACAGTATGCAAGTCCTTTATAGGCCGCACAAACCCTTGGTGACCGATTAAGGACTCCTAAAACTAATACAAAATCCTAAACATATTCAGAAAAAATTACGTCAGCAACCGCCTTAGTAAGACAACGGATTAGCTATAGAATACAATGTTTTCACCGTTCAATACAATACATGACCAAATATGAATCAGAGAACAGCTGGCTCAAGCGCTTCACGTGCTTTGACTAGTTAAAGGTGGATTCGCCGTTTTTACGGCAGATTCGCCATAAATTGGTAAAATATGATTTTCAGCTTTCTCTGACTATTTTTTCTCTCTTGTGCTGACTCTTCTGAAATCTCTTGGTTCATCTGGGTCCTCTGAATGTAGTGCATCTTCTCTGCAACTTGCTTTTAATCATTTTTTGGTATTTTTTTGAATATTTCTCTTTGACTCTAAATCTGCAAAAGTCACAAAAAAAACTTCCATTGCAGCATTAAAGTGACAAAAATAGGTGTAAAAAGATATAAAATATTCATATGATATGACATTTATCTTGTAAGTTGAACAACCCCTGGGATTGTTGATCCTACACATTCCTATCATGTTTTCACGCCTCGCTTCCCAAAATATTCTAGAGCGAAGACGCGACGAGAGTCAACAATGCTTATACGTAAGAAAAATACCTTACGTATACGCACTAAGCCTTAAGTAACAGTAACCCGAACAAGTTATAAAAATAAACTATAATAAATCACGATCACTGCAATACACATATAATTGTCCTCATAAGATGATGAATAAAGAATGAAATGGCAATGAGTTTGATATATATATATATATATATATATATATATATATATATATATATGGAATCAAGGAAACTATAAAAACTACAGGAATAATAGGAAGACAAGAATATCAGAATAGGTAGAGAGAAACTCCAGACTCCTCATGAACCGTACAAGCTCAACGAACCCCTAATCAATGAAGTAAAACATCTACTATCTAGACGTGTAAATCCAGGATCATCAGAAAGAGACCCAATAAGTGTGTAAGAGAAAGAGGAAGGTGCTCGTGCATACAATCAGTGTGTATACAGTAATAACATAACTAGAACTGTAAATAAAAGGTAACTGAATAATAATATAGACAAGTATGTAGGTAAAAGAATACCACTGATGAATAAGCAACTGATATCAAGATGTCTAACCTAGCATATATTACTAGTCTGGTTGGTTATTATTAGCTTAACTAATGTAGTACTTAGTTGTGTCCCATACCACAACAATTTTCTCACATATCAAACAAATATTATCGTTATTGTTACTGCCTACCAAAGTAGTACATATGTTTTGAAAGGGTATTATGCATGCCCAGTACCACAGTCTAACACCCCCGGCGGTGAATCAGGATAAGCCGTAAGGCTCTAATAACTTAAGACCAGAACACCACACGAAACAACAACTAGTATGGTGTTATAATCTGGTTACAGCCCTAACAACAGACAACTGAATAACTATGTATCCAACACTACCTTGGTTTCCCATGGCGGGACCTACAACTCTGTATACCATAACAAGTACTTTCAAAAACAAGACATGCATTTTCAGACAATTACCTTTTTTCCAAGGTTTATGATATCCTTTATTAACAAGCAAAAAATATGAATATTATCTAATAGTAACCGAAATCTCCAAAAACTGATGATATCAATAATAGTTGATAACTAACTGACAACCAAGAACTACTATCTGACAACTGAAAACTGAATAACTATTAACTGACATCAGATGGAGAATGCTAAAGATATAGAGTCACTAATCGCATGGTTCCACTAACAACTGGTATCTGATAACTGATGATAAACATCTGATAACTGATATAAAACTCTGAAAATATATAGTCACCGATATCAACTAGATCGCTGCCATAATATCTCTATATCCATAACTGAATAACTGCAATGACCAGGAACCAATAATGAAGAGCACTCTACTGATTATCCTCGAGATCAACTAAATCAATAGTTACTGAAATCATAAATAAAAAGTGAAACATTTTTAAATAACATGTAATCTAAAATATTTTACATCTGACACTCAACATAACCAAAATATCATCTATACTCAACAATATCATTAGTGAATGAACCCAGAAATCCTTGCGAACAGTAATCCAACATAACCAATCATATATAAATACAAATCAAGATCTGGTACAAAGAACATAAATCCCAGATCAACACCAACTCCAACTAAGTCTGTATATAGTCAAAGTATCGAGAACATCGGTGTCTTAATAATGTACCATTTTAATTTGTCCTTAATATCTAAATGAATTCTGATCAGAACAATCTCCAAACAATTTGTCCGACAAATACTTCACATAAAAATAGGTCACCTATCCTCAAATATGAATTAGACTAGTCAGTCCATAGTCCAAAATAGGTAACAGTCTAAGATGTATCAATACTAGGCCTAAACCAATAGCGACGAACTACTAACACATGAAATGACGCTGATTAACGCTCATATCAACTAAATAAATAAGGTGAACGCTCACTGATTTCTCATGAAGTGATACATGTAATCATACTGGTAAAATACATCAATCATTCATATGAAATAATAGAGTAACATATAAACGCCTACCGACAATAGTAAATAAAGAAATTATATAAGAACAAACACCAGATCAATAATAAGTCCGAATAACACAAAGTAAACACTCACATGAAATGATGTGATTTTGAACCCGAATCGCCGTCTAGTCTTCACTGCACGAATCGGTACGAACCTCCGAATCATCTCATATGTCAGTCTACGAATCGCCAATGTATCGGGTCTATAATGAGCACACTGAAACTGCCATTACCGAGTTTGAATTACACGAACAAATTCTTAATCGCTGCAACACGCAACCATGCACACATATATATATATATATATATATATATATATATATATATATATATATATATATATAATATATATATATATATATATATATATATATATATATATATATATATATATATATTCATACACACTTATACATACACATCCACGTTCACTCATGCATACACCCAAGCATACACAATACATAAACATATATGTATACGCTCTTCTACACAAAACATACACGCATACCCTACACATCTACATACATTCACACATACACCAATACATGCATAACATATAATTACATACATACATGTATACTTACAAATAAATAAATACTAACACACACACACACATTATATACATGCATACAAATACATACACACACGTTATTATACACAATCACCCAATACATGTGCATACATAGATGCATACATACATACATACACACATGCCATTCCCAAGCACGAAAAAATTAACACACATATAAATAATAATAAAACACACATGTACCCATACGTAAATATACAGCGAGAGGGAAAGAGAGACACTCACGGCAAGAGTAGGGGTTGGCCACGGGTGATGGCGGAATCTGCAGAGGAGGTCAACGGCTCAAAGATGTCGCCGGAGAGGATAAGAGTATGCTCGCGCTCGTCAGCGAAGGATGACGCTGACGGTGACTCAGAAAGAGATTAGATGCCTGGGGAAGATGCTTGCTGAATGGGAGTGGTTGCATGTGCGCGTGGCCTGGAGGTATGCTATCGATGGGCGTGGGCTCGGCCTGCATCCAAGAGAGAAGAGGGTGGAGGAAGTTCCATAGGGGGAAGGGAGCAGGGGGAAGGGGATGGTACTCGGTGATGGGCCTGCAGGGCTAAGAAGAGGAGAAGCTCCAGGGAAAGCTGCACATGATGGAGGAGATCGCGATTTGCGGCAGCCTTGGGGAGAGCTGTTGTGGCTGAAAGGATATGGCTACGCTCGTCCTGAAGGTCTGGGGAGAGTGCGGTTGTGCTACCGTAGGGTGGGCCTACGCTGGTGTTGCTGCCTGCACGGAGAAGGAAGAATGGAAGGGGATCTCGGCTGGCGGTGTGTTGCCGTTGAAGATGAGGGAAGGTGGAGTTCTGATTGTGGGAGCCCGGCTTGCTCATGACGGAGAAAGAGCCACGTAGCTCGGAGGGTACTCGTGGCCATGGTGGAAGGTAGAACAACCATGGGGGCTTGGATTGGTGGAGTGGTGATGGCGCACGGGGGTGGTCTCTAGCGGCTGATAGAGGGAGATGAAGGAGATGATGAAGATGGGAATTGATTAGGGTTAGATTAAGAAATGATGATGATTATATATAATGTTCTATTAGGTAGTGGGTTGTGAGTTTGGGTAGATAATAGGTATTCGGGTTAGGTTTTGGGTCTCTTGGGTATTGGGTTAGTGGCAACGGGTTTGGGTTAGGATTAGTAGGTAATGAGTATGGGTATAGGATAATGGGTATAGATTGGGTTCTAGGGCTAAGAGAGTAAGAGAGGAAAGAAATGATAGGAATAATAATAATAATAACATAATTAAGAATACTAATAATGATAATTTATGATAACAATAACAATAATAGTAATAATTAACAACTATCACTACTATTATTAACAATCAATAATAATAAATAATTGTATTAAAAATAGTTAACAAGACATAATAATAACTTTAATAATAATAATAAGATGAACACTAATAATAATAATGACAAATAATAACGACAAACATAATGAAATAATAATAGTAACTACTACTAATAATATTAACAACTAATAGTAATAATAATAATAATTAGTAATTAATAAAATTATTAAATAATAATAGTAATAATATATAGAGCAACTTATCATATAATATCAAAAAATAATTTGAATATTAATATCACTAATAATCAGAAAAGAAGAAGTCATAAATTAAGTTAATTAATACTAATAAAATAATAAGTGTGGTAAAATAAATATTCAAAAAAATAAAAATATTACATTCTACCCGCCTTACAAAAATTTTGTCCCTGAAATTTCAATAAAGTAAGGAATGATAAAAAGAATCAAAATCAAGAGAAAAGATATCAAGCTTCCATATCGCTTCATTGGGACACCATGCTTCCATTGCACTTCTCTGATTTCTGCTATCGGCTTAAAAATAGAGTAACCAGATTCAAAAGATAAAATCAGAGAAAATAAAATCGGGAAGAAGAATAAGAATCAAGATGAAATCCAGATAACTCTAGAAGAAAAGTTGGAATCAAGGGTATCAAAAGATCAAATGAATTTCCAAAGAAAGGAGGGTCAATTTCCAAGTGGACTAATTATTATTGTATGGATAGTGTGTGTGTGTGTGTATATATATATATATATATATATATTATAGTGTAACTATAACTCATTTCAAGTTACACGTAAGAACTAGGTCCTCTTGTGAATACTAAAGTCAAATTTAAGATCGCAAGTCGAAAACCTAGGCTTTGATACAAAGAAAACTCTATCACGCCCCGCTTCTCAAAATACGCTGAAGCAGAGATGCGATGAGAGTCGGCGATGCTTATAAGCAAGGAAAATACCTCATATATATGCGCTTAGCCTTAAGGAACCCAAATAAGATATAAAGATAAAGTATAATAAATCATGATCACTGCAATACACATATAAATTTTCATACAAAAGATGAATAAGGAATGAAATAACAATGAGCCTGATATATATGGAATCAAGGAAACTATAGAAACTACAAGAATAATAGGAAGGCAAGAATATCAGAATAGGTAGAGAGAACTCCAGACTTCTCGCGAAGAGTAAGAGCTCAACGAATACCTAATCAATGAAGTAAAACATCCAATATATGGATGTACAAATCCATGATCATCAGAAAGCGACCCAATGAGTGTGTAATAAAAAGCGGAAGGTGCTTTTGCATATAATCAATGTGTATACAATAATAACATAACTAGAACATTAAATAAAAGATAACTAAATAATAACATGAACAAGTCTGTAGGTAAAAGGATATCACTGATAAAATAAACAACTGATGTCAAGATGCGTAACCTTGCATATGTCACTAGTCTGGTTGGTTATTATTAATGTAACTAATGTAGCACTTAGCTGTATCCCATACCACCACCGTTTTTCTCACATATCAAACAAATATTATCATTATTGTAACTGCCTGTTAATGTAGTGCATGTGTTTTGGAAGGGTATCGTGCATGCCCGGTAGCACAGTTTAACACCCATGGCGCTGAACCCGGGCAAGCCACAAGGCTCTAATAACAGAAGACCACAACCCTACATGAAAGGATAACTAGTGTGACACTGTAATATGGGTATAGCCCTAACAACTGCATAACTGAATAACTAGGTATCTGATACTACCTTTGTTCCTCATGGTGGAACCTACAACTCAGTATATCATAACAAGTCCTTCTAAAATACACAACATGCATTATTAGGTAATTACCCCTTTTCTCAGGTTTATGATATGTTTTATTAATAAACAAACAATATGAATTATTATGTAATAGTAATTGATATCTTCATCAACTGATGATGTCAATAATAGCTGATAACTGAATAAATGACAACTGAGAACTACTATATGACAACTGAAAACTGAATAACTATTAACTAACATCTGATGGAGAATACTGAAGATATAGAGTCACTAATCACAATGGCTTCACTAACAACTGGTATTTGTTAATTGATGATAAAACTCTAAAAATGTATAATCACCGATATTAACTATATCACTATCATAATACCTCTATATCCATAACTGAATAACTGCAATGACCAAGCACCAATCATGAAGAGCACTCTATTGACAATGCTCAGCTAAATCAGCAGATACCGATGTCACAAATAAAAAGTGAAACATCCTCGAATAACATGTAATCTAAAATAATTTATATCTGATACTCAACATCAACAGAATATCATCTATATTTAACAATTTCATTAGTCAATGAACCCAGAAATCCTTACAATCAATAACCCAACATAACCAATCATATCTAAATAATGATCAAGATCCAATATAAACAATATATATCCCAGATCAACTTCAACTCCAACTAAGTCTGTACATAAGTCCAAGTATCGAGAATATAGGTCTCTTAATAAAGTAACATCATGTTTAATCCGTTCTCCATATCTAAATGAATTCTAGTCAGAATAATCACCAAATAATTTATCCGATAAATAATTTACATAAAAATAGGCTATCTATCCTCAAATATGAACTAGACCTGCCAATCTGTAGATCAAAAAAGTAACAGTCTAAGATGTATTAATACTAGGCCTCAGCCAATAGTGAAAACTACTAACACAAGAAATGACGTTGATAACGCTCATATCAACTAAATAAATAAGGTGAACGCTCACTGATATCTCATGAAGTAATACATGAAATCATATAGGTAAAATATTTCAATCGTTCATATGAAATGATACGGGAAACATATAAACACTACTGACAATAGTAAATAAAAAAATAACATAAAAATAAACACTAACGATCAATAATAAGTTTGAACAACACAAAGTAAACACTCACATGAAATGACATGATTTTTGATCCAAATTGTAGTCTGGTCTTCACTACACGAATCGGTACAAACCTCCGAATTATCTCATGGGTCGATCTTCGATCCGCCAGTGATCAGGCCTACAATGAGCACAATCTGAAACTCTCGTTACCTAGTTCGGATTGCACGAATGAGTCTGTAATCGCTACAACATGTAGCCATGCACACATAATATATATATTCATACAGACTTGTATAAACACTTACACGTACTCATGCATACACCCAAGCATACACAGTACATAGACATGCATGTATACACGTACAAATATATAACACACACTTTTATACGCATAACATACATGCATACCTACACATCTACATACATTCACACATACACCAATACACGCGTAACATATAATTGTATACACACATGCATACTTACACATAATTAAATATTAGCACACGCATATTATATGCATACATGCATATATACATAAGTACATACCATTCCAATGCACAAAAAAAATTAACACACACCTTTATAATTAATATAACACACATGTACCCACACGTAAATATATAGAGAGAGGGAAAGAGAGACACTCACGACAAGGGTAAGGATCGTCCACGGGTGATGGCGGAAGCTGCGGGAAGGTCGAAGACTCGAGGATCTCTCCAGAGAGGATGCGGATATGCTCACGCTCGCTGGCAGAGGATGACAGTGGCTCACTAAGAGATGTGGAGCTTGGGGGAGATGCTTGCTGAAAGGGAGTGGCTAGGTGTGCGCGTGGTCTGGAGGTGTGCTACCAGTGGAGGCAGACTGCATCCAAGGGAGAAGAGGGTGGAGGAGATTCTATTAGGGGAAAGGGAGCAGCAGCAAGGGGATGGTACTCTATGGTGGGCCTGCAGGGTTGAGGAGATGAGGGGCTCCAGGGAGAGCTGTACATGGTGGAGAAGACCAAAGTTACGACAACTTTGGGGAGAGCTGCTGCGTCTGAGGGGGTATAGCTGCGCTCGACCTGAAGGTCGGGGGAGAGTATGGTTGTGTTGTTGTGGGGTGTGCCTGCGCTGTTGTGCTGGCTGTACAGAGAAGGAAGAACGGAAGAGGGATCTCGGCTGGTGGTGTGCTGGCATTGAAGATGATGGGAGATGGAGCTCCGATTGTGGAAGCTCAGATTGCTCAGACAGAAGAAGAGGCACGCAGCTCTGAGGTGCAACCTCAGTGGAAGGAAGAACAACCATGGGGCTTGGAAGGGTGAAAAAGTTAAGGTGCAAGGCGGTAGTCTCTGGTGGCTGATAGGGAGAGAAGAAGGTGATGATGATGATAGGAATTGATTAGGGTTAGTTTAAGAGATGATGATGATTATATAGGATATTATATTAGATAGTGGTTGTGGGTTCGGTAGATAATGGGTGTTTAGGTTAGAATTTTGGGTCTCTTGGGTATGGCTTAGTGGTAACAGATTTGCGTTAGGATTAATAGGTAATTAGTATGGGTATAGGATAATGGGTATAGATTGGTTTCAAAGGCTAAGAGAAATAGAGGAAAAGAAATAATAGGAATAATAATAATAATATTAACAACAACAAAATTAAGAATACTAATAATGATAATTTATAATAACAATAACAATAATATTAATAATTAACAACTATCACTACTATTATTAACAGTTGATAATATTAAATAATAGTAATAATAATAGTTAACAAAACAATATTAATAACTTTTACAATAATAATAATATGAACACTAATAATAATAGTAACAAATAATAATGACAAACATAATGAAATAATAATAGTAACAACTACTAATAATAATAACTAATAGTAATAATAATAATAGTAATTAGTAATTGTAACATTTTAAATAATAATAGTAATAACACATAAAGCAATTTATCAAATAATATCTAAAAATGATTTGAATATTAATATCACTAATAATCAGAAAAAGAAGAAATCATAAATTAAGTTAATTAATACTAATTAAATAATAAGTATGGTAAAATAAATATCCAAAAAAATAAAATACAACATTATTAACTAGAGATATTACATTTATAGATTAGAAAAAGATTTGTATAGTTTGAGATAAGCTCCAAGAGCTTTATATGAGAGACTTAGCGATTTTCTTGTAATGAAAATTTTTGCTAAGGGTAAAGTAGATACTACTTTGTTTACAAAGCATGTTGATAAAGATATATTGGCTATTCAAATTTATGTTGATGATATACTTTTTGGTTCTAGTAATGAAAAATTATGCAAGTATTTTGATCTTGTATGAAGGATGCCTTTAAGATGAGTATGATGGGTGAGCTCAAATACTTTCTTGGACTCCAAATCAAGCAAAGAAGCGATGAGATCTTCTTAAATAAAAAAAAATACACCAAGAAGTTGATCAAAAAGTTCAGATTAGAAAATGCAAAGGTTAGCAAAACTCTTATGGCAACAACAACTAAGGTTGAAAAGGACGAATAAGGTAAGTATGTTAATAACAAATTGTATCATAGCATGATGAGTAGTCTATTGTATTTAACAGAAAGTAACCTGAATATCATGTTTAGTGTATGTGTTTGTGCAAAGATTTCAATCGTGTTCGAAAGCGTTTCATCTAAGTATGATAAAAAGAGTTATTAAATATCTTAACAGAACTATTAGGATGAGTTTGTGGTATCTGAAGACCAGACAATTCAATATGACAAGTTATTTGGATGTCGACTTTGTCGGTTGTAGAGTGAATAGGAATAATGCTAGTGAAACTTATTAATTTTTAGAAAATTATCTTATTCATGGTCTTCTAAGAAGCAATATTATAAGACCCTCTCAACCGCCAACGTGGAGTATGTTGCCACAAGAGCTAGTTATGCACAAGTTCTTTAGATGAAACATACTCTTCTCAATTATCATTATGATAATACTAGTAAGACCACACATATAGAGATTAGGAATCACTTTCTCTGATATCATTATGAGAAAAGTGATACAGAATTGATTATAGTTCTATTGATTTACAATTAGCTGATTTTTTTCAAAACACCTTAACTACAATTGTTTTACATTTATTTGTGAAGAATTAATTATTTGTATGTTAAAAAATTGATTTTATCTTTGCTTCTAAAAACCTCAGTTTTCTATGTACGACAAAAAGAGAAGAATACGATTTTACGACTTGTTTTATGATTTGTTATGATTTGTGTTAGTATTTTTACGTTTTGGGTTAGTATGCATAATTTCGGGGGAGCTTCTCTTGAAGCTCTTTCATACTTTGTTTATATAACTTATGAATTTTGTCATTATCAAAAAAGGGAATATTGTTAGTCCAAGGATACAATCACTCTTTATTTAGATAATACTAATTATATTCAAAAGTGTTTTTAGTGCACAGATTTTTAAGAGTGGAATACTCTTCTTCAAAAAAGATATTGAAGCATTCAAAGTTCAAGTATGGATTCAACCTCAAAGACGACAACTTTTGGAGAAGTCTATATGAAAACTTTGAAGAATAAATCTACGCTTGTACAAGCTGTGTAAGATATTTAGTTTGTTAAAGCTTAGTGTAATTATTTATGCTCAAGAGAATACATATACACATGAAAGGTTTTTCAAAACAATTTCAGGATTTTTTTAAGTTTATTAATTTGTATATGAAAATCAAGTTCAATATATATTAAAATAATTTCTAAATAGTATTTCAAATTTTTTAATATATATATATATACACTTAAAATATATTTTGTTGGCCCAAAGGCCTTCCACCCTAGTTTTGATGATGATTAACTCATGTAGTTATGTTTACTAATAATCTTGTATTGTTTAAGTTTCAGATCATTAACCAAGATATTAGTTGGTGATTAGCTTCAACAAGGTGTTTGGAAGCCTTCACAAGTGATTCCAGGGCTCAAGCTTCAAGATCACACTTTGCCTAGCCCATGGATGGAGTTTTGGAGCAAGTCAACTTGAAGATGAATATCATCAAAAAGACTTAGGTATCCATAGTTTAGTTTAGTGTGTTTTAGATCCATTTGTAAAGCTTAGTATAGTTGATATGCTCAAGTACACATATTTCATGATTTGGATTTTGGTTTTCATGAATAGTTTGATCAAAACAAGTTTACATGTTTTATATGTATATTAGATGTGCTCTATATACATACATGCTTATATGACTTATACAAACTTAGTTTGACGTACCTATTCATGTAGATTTATGTTTTGGTATAAAACATATTTTGAAATTAAAGAACAAAAAACTGTGATATATTTTGTGAATGTATATTGGACCTATGTCCATATGCATTGATTAGTCTACAATTCTGCATTTTTATGTCGCATTTTCCCACCAGTTTATGAATAAATAGTCGGTCTAATACGTGTTTTGGTCTATATTGCAGGTACAACCAAAGTTCAAGGGCAAAGATGGAATAAGAGCCTAATTCTTCCCAATTAAGGGTAATTAATCCCGCATTACTTGGAGGCCAAGCAAGGGATCATCTAGAAGATACATTGAACCTAGCCTCTCGCGCACATCAGACGAATCTGCGGTCGAAATTGCCCGAAATTGGATATACCTGGAAGCAGCTAGAAGCCAGACGAACGCGTGGAAGAAATCCAGACGCACAATTCCCTAGAATTGCCGCAAAACGCGGCAATCCGCGGCAATTCTAGGGAGCCACGCGTCGATTTTTCGACGCGTGGCTCCGTCTCGTCTTCTGGAGCCTTCTTCTGCCTGTAAATACCCCTGCAATTGCCCAGAGCGTAAGCAGTCTTCGTTTTTAGGAGTAGGTCCAGATTTTAGTGTAGGTGAGTGTTCTTCATTTCTTTTATTTTCTTTCTTTGTTTTTAGATCATTGTAGTAGGGCTGTGTGATTCATAGAGAGAGAGAGATAGTGAGGGATTGATGTAATAGAGAGTGACACTCTATGTAAAGGTACCTCCTTTCTCCTCCATTGTAATCTCCTTCTCCTTCTAACATGATTTCTTGCTAACTTTTTCTTCTCATGGCAATCTAACTACTAACCACTAACCTATCTAACCACTTACTTGATAATCCACATGAATCGGGTTGCCTCTACAAGGCCTTGTTCTTGCAAGAGCCATTGATGGCCAAAGATGATGGATTCTAACATCTAACTTGCTAACTTGCTAACTTGCTAACTTGCTAACCAAGCTAACTCTCTTTTATTTTCAAGCTCTTTTATTCCATGCTTGTAGTGTAATGAGTGATGCTTGTAATAGCTTGTTCTTGTTGCAATGTTGTGATTGTTATGAACCACCATGAGCCATGCTTTGTATTGCTTCTTGAAGATAAGGATTGTGATGGCCGAGGATCAAAATGTGAGGCAACTATCTCGAAGAGGTTAGCATGGTTAGTGGAGTACTTAGTAGTTAGTAGCCATGAGTTTTCTTTTACCTTTGTTTAGAAATCGTTTTCAAGTTCCTTTTCTTATTTTCTTATCGACGTTTTCATCGCTCTCCTCACCTACCACATGCTTATTTTCATTTTCTCATTCTTTTTCATTCTTTCAACATAGAAGAATTGTTAACATCTGACGTGACTAGAGACTGTTAATGCTTCTATCGCCTCCCTTCCCTGTGGATACGACTCGTTAAGCCAATGCTATAACGGAAGTATCGAGGGTATACTAAGCACATTCGAGCTTTTCATCGATTTTACTAATACACATTTTGAGAGTGCTAGTTTCCACCCGATCAAATTTTTGGCGCCGTTGCCGGGGAAGGGAATGGTTTTGATGTCACGTTTTTGTTAACTTTTGTCTTCTCTATTTTGTGTGCAGGGCAATATTTTTCGGTGCTTAACATTGCAAAAAATAACCTAGCTTTGCCTTTCCCTGCTCTAGAAAGCAGGACCCCAGATTTGGAAGGAAAGCCGCGAAACCGCGACTTTTGCCGCACCACCGCGGCCATTGTGCAATAATTCTGTATATTGTTTGTTCTGGGATGTGTATCTTGTAATAGCTAGTTGATTTCTGCTGCTATCTTTCTTGCTTTGATTGCCTACACACCACAAAAAAATAAAAGAACTAAAATACGGTATTTGGACGATTTTAAAACGGTTTAGACATTTGCATTTAGGAACGTGTCAATTCAATTCCAATATACTGTATTTTGTTCTATTGTTGTGATTTGGATGGAGATGTACATATGGCATTGCATATAGCATAGGACAAACACGTGGGTGATTTATCGCTTTGTGTTATCTTCTTGTCTATATTGCACACTTGCACAAATTGAACTTAAGGGCAAACTCCAAACAAGATAAGGTGGGGATTTAATTACCCTTCCTTGGCCCAAAAATCATCTCCCCACTCACACAACCCAAGCCCTAATAAAATTTGAATAAACATTGGCCCCTAGGGACATTTCATCTAGGTCTAGGTCAACCCTTCTTTTGGCTTGGTTTTGATTTTCTTTTCTTTTTGTTTGTTGTTTGATTTTTCTTTTTGTTTGTGATTTTTTGTGAAATGGCATTCAACAATAACAATTCTTTCAATCCAAACATGAATCCATATTTCACACCAACTCCATTGGATCGGATAATTCCAACCCGGCGTTTTCTAATATGCACCAACCAAATACAACGGTTGGCCTTATCCGAATCAATACAACCCATACCCACATTCTTATGACTATAATTTTCAAAATATTTCAACTCGTCACAGAGTCATTGGGGATTCAAGTCCCCTGAGTTAAATTTTCAACCTTCTTGTCCCCCATGTCCACCTTGTCCATCATATTCACCTTGTCCACAATATTCATTCCCCAAATTTGCTTCTTATACTCCACCAATTGAAGAAAAATCTGAGTTACAAAGGAGTTTAGAAGCCAATCTTCAAAGGGTCGAGCAACAACTTCAAGAAACATTTGCCCCTCCAATTTCACAGTATTTTCAAGAGTCTTACTCACTTCCACCTCCTCATAATGAACAACCATTTGCCTTGGAAATGAGTAAAGAACTCTTGTGTGAGTCCAAGCTTCAATTTCCACACATTTTTGACTCAAATCATTCACAAAATTTCCAAAACCAAGATTCTTATACTCCTATTCTAGAGCAACCATTTGGAGATACATCAAGTCTAGAAAAGAGTATAGAAACCTTGGAGGAGTCTTTGTTCCAATATCAAAAAATACGTGCCGAGTCTTTCAATAAGGTGGATGAACAATTGAGTCAATTGGTTAACATCTATAGGAATGAGGAGACTCTATCTTATCAACCTTTGACTAATTCAGCTATGCCACACTCTATTGATATGACTCAAGACTTTTGTTATTTTGGAAATCAAGATTCAATTTCAGCACAATCATCTGAACTTGTCCATCCCATTGACATTTTGGCAAGTTTTCCTTTTCCTGAAAATTGAACTTGAGTGTGAATATGATCCTGAACTTTCACTTGATGATTCAATTCTACTTCCTGATTCAATTATGACTCGGTGTCTTCACCTGATTTCACTCCTTTTCCTGAGTCAGTATTGGATCCAGTGCCTATTCATTGTGAAATTGAATCACCAATCATTCATGATGTCATATTGAACTTGACCAATTCCATGCTTTTGAAAGTCCATTTGATAAATTGGTAGGTTCTCATTTTGTGGAATTGAACTCAATGAGGAATGTGACTTTGACCCTCAAGTTTGTGATTTAGTTCAAATACCTGAATCATTATTGACTCCTGTTTTGTTACCCAATTTGAGTAACATTTTAGAGTCAGTTTTGATTCCCAACCCTCCTGAACTTGAATTACTAATCTTAGATAGTCACATTCCATCATGGGAAAATGAATGTGGACCTGAGCTTTATCTTTTGATTTGGACCCACTTCCTGAACCAATTTCGATTCCCGAACCTTTACTTGACTTAAGTCATTTTTCTGAGTCGGTATTAGTTCCCATTGTTCCCAAGTCCAATCAATCATTCCATCTTTTCATACTTCATTCTGGGACAAGGATCTTGATAAATTTAACTCTGAAATTATTTTGAAAATTTGGAAATTAGATGGGGTACATTTTTTAATAAAAATCATACATGCATACATCTTTCTAGTGGGTTGTATCATGGAGGTTTCTGGTGGGTTCCTTCGGACTCCACGCAATAATGATTGGGCCGCCTTTCGTGGACCAATCAGACCGCCACCGGAACCACCACCTTAAGGTAATTTTTTCCTTCCCTCTCTAATTTGTTTCATGCATACATATATCACGATGCATTAAGGACAATGCATGAAATAAGTGTGGGGGAGGGTTTACTAACATAGAGTTTTTAGATTTTCTTTCTTTTACATTTCTTTTAGAAATAAAAAAAAAAACTTTTTGAAATAAGAGACAAAGTTTGATCTATTTTTAAGAAAATAAGATGTATCTTAGAAATTAAGAAAGCTTTAATTATGACATCTTAAACCTAGTTGAAATAATAGATCTTGTTTGAAATTATAGGCTAAGTAAGTAAAATTGGGGAGATAGTTTTATCTTGAATTTTTTGCCATAGATAGTATGCACTTCACACTTACACATTTTGGGATGGAAACAAAGACCAAAAATGCCATAAAATAAAATAAAAAAAAAACAAAAAGAAAAAAAATATATAAATAAAATATCACTTATTAAGCTGGATAAATGTGCCTCAAGAAGCATGATTATTCACGCCTAACGGTGGTAAAAAAATAATCCCCTTTAGTTTCGTGGCTTTTTCACTCGAGACCTTAAACCGAGGGATGTTTTCTCATCTGGTGCCCTAAGACCGTCTGGTTGGGAGTCATCGGTTATAGGCTCGTTACAAGGGTGAACTAGAAAGCCTAAACTAAGGGAAGAATAAGAAAAAGAAAAAAAATATAATATATATAAATAAATGGCTTGATGGTTAGAGTTGAAATCTCAGAAATCTTCACTGTCACGGTGTGCATACTATCTAGGTTTTATGAAAGATAAAATATTCAATTCAATTTGAATTCTTACCTTAATTGAAGACAAGATCTTGCATAGAGACTAAGTTTAAGGAGAATGATTATAGGTGGACTTATGACCTAAGATCACTTATATTTTGCAAAAATAGTTCGTAAACTTGTCTCTCTTTCAAAATGCGTTTTCAAAATACTAACATTTGTCTTCTTCTTTATGGATTTTGTGGGTGTAATCCGCTGAAAACCCTCAGGAGACAACACTCCTCCTCTAGGGTAACCTAGAGGTTTAACGGCTTGTTGCACATGCTCAGTGCAATCGCGTCACCTGCGAAAGTGGTGTAATAAAATTGGTAGTATAGTTTTTTTCTTTTCTTTGTTTTTGCTCGGGAAGAGCAAAAGAATAAGTGTGGGGGTGTGATTAGTCTACAATTCTGCATTTTTATGTCGCATTTTCCCACCAGTTTATGAATAAATAGTCGGTCTAATATGTGTTTTGGTCTATATTGCAGGTACAACCAAAGTTCAAGGGCAAAGATGGAATAAGAGCCTAATTCTTCCCAATTAAGGGTAATTAATCCCGCATTACTTGGAGGCCAAGCAAGGGATCATCTAGAAGATACATTGAACCTAGCCTCTCGCGCACATCAGACGAATCTGCGGTCGAAATTGCCCGAAATTGGATATACCTGGAAGCAGCTAGAAGCCAGACGAACGCGTGGAAGAAATCCAGATGCACAATTCCCTAGAATTGCCGCAAAACGCGGCAATCCGCGGGCAATTCTAGGGAGCCACGCGTCGATTTTCGACGCGTGGCTCCGTCTCGTCTTCGGAGCCTTCTTCTGCCTATAAATACCCCTGCAATTGCCCAGAGCGTAAAGCAGTCTTCGTTTTAGGAGTAGGTCCAGATTTTAGTGTAGGTGAGTGTTCTTCATTTCTTTTATTTTCTTTTCTTTGTTTTTAGATCATTATAGTAGGCTGTGTGATTCATAGAGAGAGAGAGAGATAGTGAGGGATTGATGTAATAGAGAGTGACACTCTATGTAAAGGTACCTCCTTTCTCCTCCATTGTAATCTCCTTCTCCTTCTAACATGATTTCTTGCTAACTTTTTCTTCTCATGGCAATCTAACTACTAACCACTAACCTATCTAACCACTTACTTGATAATCCACATGAATCGGGTTGCCTCTACAAGGCCTTGTTCTTGCAAGAGCCATTGATGGCCAAAGATGATGGATTCTAACATCTAACTTGCTAACTTGCTAACTTGCTAACCAAGCTAACTCTCTTTTATTTTCATGCTCTTTTATTCCATGCTTGTAGTGTAATGAGTGATGCTTGTAATAGCTTGTTCTTGTTGCAATGTTGTGATTGTTATGAACCATCCATGAGCCATGCTTTGTATTGCTTCTTGAAGATAAGGATTGTGATGGCCGAGAGGATCAAATGTGAGGCAACTATCTCGAAGAGGTTAGCATGGTTAGTGGAGTACTTAGTAGTTAGTAGCCATGAGTTTTCTTTTACCTTTGTTTTAGAAATCGTTTTCAAGTTTCTCTTCTTATTTTCTTATCGACGTTTTCATCGCTCTCCTCACCTACCACATGCTTATTTTCATTTCTCATTCTTTTTCATTCTTTCAACATAGAAGAATTGTTAACATCTGACGTGACTAGAGACTGTTATGGTTCTATCGCCTCCCTTCCCTGTGGATACGACCACGTTAAGCCAATGCTATAACGGAAGTATCGAGGTATACTAAGCACATTCGAGCTTTTCATCGATTTTACTAATACACATTTGAGTGCTAGTTTCCACCCCGATCATGCATCATGCTTAATAATGTTCAAAATATCATGTTTTTGTATTTCTATAAAGTTTTAGGAAAATCAGATTTCCTATTGAAAAATCAAGTTGATAAAAATATAAGTTTTGGTTTGAGAAAATTGGCAAGACACAAAATGAATTGATATGATTGATATATGTCTTGAAATTTTTATCACATGTTTATGTTTCAATATAAAATGTTAAAACAAGTTTTATAGAATTTCAGAAAAAGATAAAAGATTTTTATAAAATATTTTTCCCAATTTTCTGATCTTATTTTTTGTGCTGACAGGCTGGTCGTCGACCGGGACGGTCGACCGCACCAAGGGACGGTCGACCGCACGGGTCGACCGACGTGCACAGACTTGTGCACGTCTGGCAGCACAGTGGTCCGGTCGACCGGACGGTCGACCGCTGCAGAGAGTTCTGCTCTGTAGTTTGGGTCGACGGGGCGGTCGACCGGTAGCTCCAACGGGTCAAAATATGACCGTTGGACAGTCGACCGGCGGTCGACCGTTGCCTGTCAGAGCTGCCAGCTCAGCTCTAACGGCTAGTTTCTGTTTTGGCCTATATAAACCCATCTCTTTGGGATTTTGGCTAGGTTTCAAGGAGAAAAATTCCAGACTTTCTCTAGTGTTTAAAAGAGTTTAAAAGAGTTTTTAAGTCAAAAAGATTTTCATCTTATTTGTTTTTGGGGTTTTGAAAATTAAAGAAAGCTAGGGTTTTGGGAGATTGTTTTGTTTTCGTTTTCTATCATTTACAAGTGATTTCCAAGTAGATTTTTCTTTGTTGCTGGTTTCCAAAACACCTTGTTTCCACACTTGAGCTATCACCTATCCTAATCTATTAGGATCTTGTTTTTGTGGAAAAGAAAAGAGAAAAGAAAGAAAGATTGTGTTTGTGGTCTTTGTAACCACTTCTTGTAAACCCTCCTTGCTTTTGTGAATCCCTCTTCGGTAGAGGTGATCGGAGGGTATTGGTTTGGATCCCTCTTAGGTAGAGGTGATTGTGTTGGTTGTGAGCCTCTTCGGTAGAAGTGGTTGTTGGTTGGTTGTTGGCCTCAGTGGAGGTTGTTGTTTGAGAGGAGAGGTTTGGTACTCCTAGTGTTGTAACAAATCCTCTCGGTAGAGGTTCCCTCGGTGGGAGATAGTGGATTGGAAATCCTACACGGTGGTGTAGGCGGGGATGTAGAGTTGGGTACTCGAACCTCGAAATAAATCTTTGTGTTAGCGTTTGATCCAATTTCTCTCAACTCTACTCTCTTTACATTTGTGCAAAGCATCATACTTCATATCATATCATACTTGCTTGTGTTGAGCATATTTCATATTGCCTTGTATTATTTCATATTGCATTCATTCTTATATGCTGGCTTGATTGTGTGGTGCCTCACTTGTACCTAATCAACAAGAGCTTCACATAGCGCCTCAACCCATATCTAGGGGAATCAAGAGGCGTTAGTCTAGACCTCGCAAGGGGAATTCGGCTACACTTGTTGATTGTATTAAGTGTGTTGCAAGATTTCCATTAGCTTCCGCATTTAGCGCACATAGTTTTGCAATTAGTCCTAGATTAGCACTTACACCTATTCACCCCCCCTCTAGGGTTTTTCAATTGGTATCAGAGCGGGTGCTCCTGATACTTATGCTTAACATCCTAGGAGTGAGATCCATTTGGTTGCTAGTCTATTGTTTGCATTTGCTTGTTTGCACACATTAGTTTACCATGGCCTTCATGACCCCACCTATGTATGAACCTTCCAACATTCTTGTTTGGAAGACTAGGATGTCCATTTA
>JAVJIF010001545.1:0-43761 GCA_038442645.1 Agave tequilana | reverse complement strand
AGTAATCCTACTGCAAATCAGATTACTAAAAACTAAAAATACAAAAAATAGAAACTAGAAATCCTAATAATACTAGAACTACTTGATCTATATTGAGTTGGCGCGCCTTTTCCAACGATGAATACACATAATTATCTTGGTGCTTTGATTGTTCAAAACATCGTCCATTATAAGATTCTAATAGACAATAGACAATTGTTTAAAACTTTAATGTTGGTGAAGTATTTACTTGTAGTACTGATCTATTCAAATCTTGAAGAAACTAAATTATCATGTTTATGTTATACATTTTGATATCAGTTCTATTTTCAATATTGAAGATCTAGGGATTGCGAAGGTTTTGATTTTAACCTAGTAATTTATTTATTGATGAGCCATCCCATGAGCCTATTTTTGAGAGACTCCATTTCACCAATTCCAAATTTTTACCTACTATAGTTAATAGATTGATATAATTTTGGATGAAGTTATCATGACTCGTAAGTATCTGGTTCGATGGAAAGGAAGAGCATTGAATGATGACTCATGGAAATATCAAAGTGCACTACAACAGATTAATCCCAACAGGTTGAAGCAAGATGAGATACCTCCTACTGACTCGACGGAGTTGAGCTCTCTCCAACCCCGAGGAGAATGATACGAAAATCAAAGCACCCAAGATCATGGCGCGTGTATCATCAGTGGAGAAGACGTGCCAACTCAACATAAATCCAGTAGTTCTACTAGTATTAGAATTTCTAGTTTTTATTTTTTGTATTTTTAGTTTTTAGTAATTTGATTGTAGTAAGATTACTAGTTTTTTTAATGTATTTATTCTTTTAGACAAGTTTTTTTATGTATTTATTTCTTTTAGACAAGTTTTTTTTATGTATTTATTTCTTTTAGACTTTGATTTCTCTAGAGTTAGAGTTAGATTATGTAATCAAATAGAAGTAAGAGCACAATTTTGTAGCATAATAAAGGGCCCTCATGTATTCACTTTTTTAATGAACAACTAATGAAAGCTTTTACTCTCAATTGAGTTTAATATGGATTCTCAATTCCTCTTCTCTATTAGTGGTGAGATGCCTCATTAAACTCGATTATTGTTGGACGCCGTAATTGATTTATCTCTCTTCTCCCTCTCTCAATCTCCCACGACAATTTCTTTCTCTAAGTTGTTGCGAATTCTCGTCGCCTACAAAGTTATTCTTCTCAAACATCCAATCGACTTCGAAGACCTGACGTCCCCTCCTTTATTGCCAACAACAATCAATTCAGGATCTATTTTCGCTTTTCCTATACAATTCCAAAGTACTAACAGCCAAGGAAATAAAGAGGATCCAGCAAAGCAAATAAAGAAAAATTGCACAAGCTTCATCAAAGACAAGAAGCACAATTTGCAATTAGAGATCACTCATAAGTTCAGACCAAGCCAAGTTACTGGAATCAAACACTACTATCAAATAAGGTATTTTTCATTACATCAACCTTAAATTACAAGTCTAGATATACATCTCCGTTTTATTATCTAATCTTGATCTTCTGTCCACAAATAACGAGCGAGTGCAACTGCTTCTCCCATGTAGTTACCTGTCTTCTTTATTGTGTATAGAACTCGTTTACTTGCATAATCATAGATTTAATTAGCATTTTAATCTCTGATATTGATCACACAAAAGCATGCCAAAGATCACAGCTGATATTATCTGTTTTAACTAGTTTTCTTACCAATGGTCTTCTTGTTGGTGAAATATTTTTTTGAGTTTTATTTTTCACCCCACACACATTTCACATCATTAAGTCCCTATAGTCAGTTATGTGTTAGCGTAAAATAGATAGTTAATACAAGTAATAGGTTATTATTGTATAATGGAAACAAAACGCACACTCTGTTACACTGGGGGCAAATATTACTTTAAAAATTGTGTAAAACATGCATGAGCCTATTATCTTGTTAATTTTCTGTCATTGATCTCTTATCTTACTCCAATAGTGTCTAGTTCGCATCTTATTATTTTTTAAATCTATGCAATAAGAATCCAACTAGTATCTGGAAGTACAATATGTATAAGATGCGTATATAATATGATACATGACTAGTGGCGCATCAGAAGTTTGTATATGAGTCGATAGAAAAAATTAATAGTTGCATTCTCTAATAAGAAAAGTGATCATTCTGTAACAGTGAATTATTTGTTGATTGCTGAGATTCCACCAATGTTATCTTCCTTTTTTTCATTTTACTTTCTTTTTTTCCTTTTTTCTTTCTTTTTTCTTTCTTTTAGAGTAAAAGTGGGAAACCCTGTCCAATCCTCTTACCAGGCGAAGAAATTCTATGCCTCTCATTCCTTAAACTGGTGAGAATTCCCATCACATTATCTACCCTTACCAACTTGCTCCCAACAAGTTGGTCAATTACTATTGATTTGAAACGGTAATGTGTGTCTGAGTCAGAAATCAGTGATAGAACAAACTTTGCTACGTTTCACAGCTATTATGATCTTGGGTAGGAAAATAGTTAAAACTAATATGAAGTAGGTGGGTTAACAAAATATGAAGTTGCAGTCGTACCGTTCTAAATCTAAAATAAAATTATGCAATTACTCAGTTATGATGGCAAAAGCTTGTACAATCAGTATATATGATCAACAACCACAAGGCAACAAAATCTCGCAGTCTCACAATATAGTGGCAGCAGATTAATTCGATAAAATCATAAAGGACGTTATCTAACCAATAAATAAATAAAGAGATCGTGATAAAGAAAGTTACCTGCTAAGGATCATAGAGATCTCAGTAACATGTAGAAGATGCCGGTGCGTTGATCTCGTCGTCACGATCATAAAGACATGAGGATTGCCTAAATCGGAGTCTCGTTGTGCAAGTTACGGGCTGAAAACGAAACCAAAATGCTAACAGATCTCTCCTGTGCTGAACCAGCTACTGTAGCTCGCGGGTCGGGTTTACTGTAGCACATGAGTTTTGACTTAAACCTGAAATCTCCAATTCTTTTCTTTGGATGCGGGTGCAGGTCAGATTTCCTCTTTGAAACCCAAATCTAATTTACTTTTCTTCTTGCTTGCAGGAGCTTCGATGGGTTCAAGCGAGCTCGCACGGAGGAAGTGATGGGTGATCAGGCGAACTCTGGCGATTAGGGCTGTTGGCGAGGTGCGGGACGGTAGTGATGCTTTCAGGGGCGTGTGCTAATGTGAAGGAAAAGGAATGTGGCCCATTGTCGGGGCAGGTGTGTGAGGGCACAGGGGCTCGGGCATAGTGGGGTTCGTGGGTCGAAGCGGGACTGACCGAGGTGTGATCGACAATTCAGGGAGGAGATGGGTATGTTGTGTCTGTGTGTGGGATAGAAAGGAGGACAAGAGCGAGAAGAACCTGGGTGATTTGGCGGCGTCTTGGGGAAGGAGTGAGGGGATTAAAGTGTGGGCTTAGTGTTATGATAGGGTCATTATGATTTATTAACATCTAAACAAGAGTCTATTAATACACTTACAAATTTGTAGTTCCAAAACCACAATCGATGTGGTACTAAATAAAATACCCAACTTCTAATAAACCAAAACACAACTAGAAAGAAAAATATGTAAAAGAAAGCACATAATAGTCTTCAACTGCATGAATCAATTTGAACTGGAATTTTTTTGCTTGTCTCAGCTTTTGATGTCTGCATCATTCTCCCCGGATGGGAGAAGACTTTACCCCGTCGAGTCAGATGGAATAGCGCTCCCGTGTTGTACTGGATCGATCCACTACAAATCCCCTTTATCTAGTTGTAAATCAATAGTTGGTGCTTTTCTTACAGCGGTTCAAGTACCTGTGAGTTCTACCAGCTTTGGTGGTGATAGTCCATTCTCTAAAATTTTATCAACTCTCTCTGCTGTAATGAGACAAATACTTAGTAGTGGACTAAGTAAGAAGCTCTCAGAAAATGGTTTAGGGGAAGGCTTAACAACTAATGGGCTACAATCAAAACCTTGTAATCCACTAAATCATTAACATTGAAAGTATAACTAATGCTATAATCTCAAGGAAGATCTATAACATAAGTATTGCAATTCAGTTATTCAAAATCATGAAAATTCCAGCACTGCGGATATGTAATATCTTAATAGTTCCTGAAGGAAACTGTTTCGGATAAATCAGAACCATCACATAATTCCTACATTAAAAGTTTTTAAATATTTTTCTATTGTCAGTTCGTAAAGTAGGCCTCATTTCTCTGTTTATTTTCATCATTGATCTCTTTGTGTAGTTTGTGCACGTGTTTGTGTGATGCAGACGCAGACTCGAATGCGCTATAGCAGGATGGTGTCGGTAGTAAGGGAGGAAGCGGTTGCGAACACGGTGTGCATGCCTAGTGGAAGAAGGGGATGGAACAGTAGAAATAAGAGATGGAGAAGGTGTAGTGTTAGCAAAGCCAAAGTGGATGTCTGCTTGGACTGTCCAGTCTTGGGTCTCAAGGTAGTAGCTTATTCTGCTTATCCTCATGCTCAAATTGACACATGTAGGATTAACTGTAAATAATGATATTTTTATGATTTTATCGAACAACCATGGTTTACCTAATATGACTTGACCCACATTCATGGTGATCACATCACACCAGATATTGTCTTGTAATGATTGAAATTGACCTGGACAAGACATCATTATTTGACCTTAAGTGTCGTGGAGTCAATCCATGACACTTTGAATGGGTAGGGGTGGGGTACAACCTCTAATCCAAGATGTTCATACAGCCTGGATGATATTGCATTGATACAATTTTCACTGTCCACAACTACCTTAAAGTTTTTATCTCCAATTTTGGCGAACGCGTTGAAGGTGGCACCTTTTCTCCAATCATCCTTTTCAGTTGGTTGTGAGAGGACACATCTGACAACAGACAAGTGAGTTGAATGTGTTTGATTGATACCATTGAGACAACATCATCACTTGTGGGCTCTCGTCAGTTTCTTCTTCTCCATCAAAAATGTACACTACATAGTCTGTTTCAGTAGTTTCGGTGAGTGTTTCATCTATTAATTCTGATGAGACTAGGGCAAATGGCAGCTAAGTGTCCATAATCTTAGCATTTGTAGCACTTGGTTGTGGAATTAACTTTGAGAAACTCGGGCTCTTGTTTTTATTGTCTCGTTTAACACTTTTGCTCTTGATGTCATTCCTTTGTGAAGGGGTTTGGGTACTAGACCTATTGGGTTAGGGAGATGAGGATATCTAAACACTGAGCTTTATAATCATGACTCTTGAAGGTATTGTCGGTCCTAGCAGAATCTAAATTTTGGATTAACACGTGCTGCCTCTAACTCGTTGACTCTTTTAGTTAACAATCAGTTCGTAGGTCATCCTTAAGGCCGACTTCTCTTATTTTATGGAGGGTATGCATCTGATGAGGAATTCATCAAATTTCTTACATACTCCTTAACAGATTTGTTGCCTTGAGTGTATTGGTGCCACTTTTTCATGAGACGAGCACTAAACGATGTAGCACATACCTTGTTTTTAGCTCTTCTTTCATCCATCCAGGTGTCAATCAGTGATCGATCTCGGGCTGCACACCTGTTTCTAAGTTGGTCTAAATACTGACTAGCTTGACTAGACAGTTTCATTGCAGCGTACTTAACTATTCTAGGCTCAGTGATTTCGTACCATGTGAAGTACCTATCTAGTTGGAGTGTCTAATCTATGAAAAGTTGTGGGTCGTGATATTCATCAAAGTTGGAGACATCGATCTTGATGCTTTCAGATATTGAGCATCGGATTGGATGGGTTTATCGGTGTTATGTCGGTTATTTCTCGGTGGGGTTTGATCATCTGTAGGTGACTCAGGTGGTTTATGCGTGGCTTCTACTTTAGCCAGTCTCTCTTCGAAAGTCATACGGGTATCTAACTTGACATTTATCATGGTGAACATTGCAACAATTTGATGGGAATCCACTGGGGAGGTGTGAGATTTATTAGTCTCTTTTAACAGATATGGGTGACCACTATGGGTAGACATGCACTACACAAAAGCTAAATGAAGATGAAGAGATGCAGATCTAGAGTAGATTTTTTTTAATGAAATAGGCAGTAAAGTTTTCTAATAGGTGCCTACGTGATGCAGATCCTACCCTAACCATGCTCTGATACCAAAATAATGTGAAACGGTGATGCATGTGTGAATAAAAAATCAGTGATAAAACAAACTTTGCTAGTTTCACCAATTATTACGATCTTGGGTAAGAAAAATAATTAAAACTAATATGAAGTATATGAGTTTAACAAAATGTGTAGTTACAGTCGTACCGTTCTAAATCTAAAATAAAATGATGCAACTACTTAGTTACGATGGCAAAAGCTTGTACAATCAGTATATATGATCAACAAACAAAGGTAGCAGAACCTCACAATCTCGCAATATATTGGCAGCAGATTAAATCGATAAAATAATAAAGGATGGTTATCTAACCCACAAATAAAAAAGACTGTGATACAGAAAGTACCTACTGAGGATCACAGAGACCTCTATGAATTTAGAAGATGTCGGTGTGTAGATTTCGTCGTCACGATCGTCACGATATGAAGATCGCTTGAATCGGAATCCAGATGTGCAAGTTACGGGCTGAAAATGAAACCAGAGTGCTAACAGATCTCTCTTATGTTGAATCTGCTACACTGTAGCTCGGGGTCGAGTTACTGTAGCACACATGTTTTTTGACTTAAACCCGAAATCTCCAATTTTTTTTCTTTGGATGTGGGTACGGGTCAGATTTCCTCTTTGAAACCCAAATCCAATTTCCTTCTTGCTTGCAGGAGCTTCGATGGGTTCAAGCGAGCTCGCACGTAGGAAGTGATGGGTGATCAGGCGAACTCCAGCGATTAGGGTTGTCGGCGAGGTACAGGAGGGGATTAAAGTGGGGATCAGTGTTTTGATAGGGTAATTAGGATTTAACCTAAACAAATTAAGATAACAATCTTATCACAATATAAGCTTTAATCAAATATTCTTCATTAATTAAAATCTAAGACAAGAGTCTATTAATAGATTACAAATTTGTAGTTCTAAACCACAACCGATATGGTACTAAATAAAATAACCAACTCCTAATAAATCAAAACACAACTAAAAAGAGGAAAATACATAAAGAAAACACAAAAAGTCTTCAACTGCTTGAATCAATCTGGACTGGGATTCTTTTGCTTCCTTCAGCTCTTAATGTCTGCATCAACTATATTCATTATTTAATTCTTCATATAATTAATCTTTAGGTATCTATAGCCCAATCCATAGTTGTGCTTAAATTCTTTTAAAGACACTCTAATTCCTTTCTTCACAGATTTGTTTGTTATTTTTTAATCTTATTGCCTAATCAAATGCATCTTACAATACAAATTACAGGGGCCTTAGCTCAGCCGACCGCGTTGAAGGTTGGTTATGGACAGCATTTGTATATACATCAATGGTCGGTTACCAACCCCCAGCAAATTTCCTGATGCCTTTACCAGCATACCCAATGAGAGAGGTATTTAGATAAATTCTGTATTATTTATGCAAATTCCAAAACTGATGTGTCAATACCTACATCACATGAAAAAAAGCTTATTCAAATTGAGCTGATGCTATCCATAATTATAATCTTAATTTTTTAAATGATAAAATCAAAATCACGTTTTGAAATCCATGCATTAGGTGATCCCATAGAGAAAAATGTATTAGAAACAAGCTTATTTAGATTTTGTTTCATGTTTTTATATCTAACATGTTGCAATTACTTTTTGTGAAGATGTGCAGGATTATTGATGGTTTTCCAAAGGCACTGACAGACTTATCAAAGTATTTTCATCTGCGAGTTTGTTTGTATTATAACTATTATGGTACTCACCCATGCTTTGACCTAGAAAATGCAAGTGATGACCATGGGATGGATGGTTGGGTTGGCAGGTAAATTTCTCCCCCAATGTATTGGCATTGGCTTAATTCATAAGTAAAACTAGTGAATTGCTTTGAAGTGTGAGTTTTTGGGTGTTTTTCCTTTAGGCATGCACTGAGATGATCATGCCAATGACGAAAGCATGTTCCCTCCATCGACGTATGATTATAAAGCTCGTGAAGATTGGTGCATGGAGTATGGAATACGACCCAGGTCCCATTGGATCACAACAGAGTACAGTGGTCATGTGACTGATATATTCCTCTACTGTCCTAATCCTTGATTGCGTATCAAACAGTATATCTGAGATTTCATCTTAAGGTGCAACCTGATGCATCTATGTGATAGAGAATTTTCATGACTATCTGAGATGCATGCCCTGAATATGCAGACCATGCAGCACACCATCCACCATAGATAAATTAGGGGCAGTAAAAAGGAGGTGTTTCTTCCTCCTCCTTTCAATCTCCCCTCAGCTAATCAGAGCTGGGGTCCGCAGGCATCGGGTCTGATTAGCATTATTCAATAGATATAGAAATTTATATCAATTCATACTTTTTATAATAACTAATGGGATCATGAAACAGAGAATCGAGGAAGCGCTTACGAGATCCGGAAGCAGCATCATCTTCTCCAATGGAATGAGAGACCCTTGGAGAAGAGGAGGGTAAGATTTCCGTGTCATGTTAAATTTCAATAACGAATTCTATCATGACTTCTGTTCCCTACTATGTATGCATCTAAATCAGGGTCTACTTTGTTTTGGGTGTCTGACATCGTCTGTGAACTCAAATGCCGGATACTGAAGAATATTTCATCTAGCATCACAGCACTCGTCACAGAAAAGGTAAACAAGAAATTCTTCTTCTTCTTCTTCTTCTTCCTCCTGTTAAATTGTGCAATAAAAAGTTTAAAAGATTTTTCATTTGGAAAAACTACAATCAGTTTTTGTACTTTTTATTTATATAGCTTTATTTGTCTTTCAGGGGCGCACCAAGCGGACTTTAGATCAGCCACGAAGGAAGACCCAGAGTGGCTTCCAGAACGAAGGAAACAGGAGGTGAAAATCATCCAAGGTGGATGATCAGTACCATCCAGACTTCAAGGAATCATAATAGTATGAGGAAACTCTCGTGTTCTAGTACAATAATTCAGCAATCAAGTTTTCTACTCTCTTGAGAAAAGTTGTATCACTCAAAAGGAACTTAGATTTTTCTACTTTCTTAAGAAAAGTGGGTAAATTACACAAAAAAAAAAAAACCTCAAACTATGGGGGTATTTTAAACTATATACTCTCAACTAATTTTCAGTACAAAGTACTACCCCAACTATTTAAGTATATACCCCAACTGTTAATTTTGGAGTGCACGTGTGTTTCACGTGCTTAAAATGGAGGAAATGCCCCCACTTGCTTCACCGAGCCTATAAATGTTGCCAACAACCCAGATCTTGATGTATTTTAGTTTTTATTTTTTATTTTATTGAAGATCTCCATTTTTTCAAGCTCCCATCCATTTTGAAGCTCTCCCCTCCAATTTCAAGCTCTCTTTTGCAAGTACCTTCAGCTAAGTGTCCAGTCGTCCGCTGTCAATATGGAAGGTGGTGATGAAATTTGGGTTGAGACGAATTGGAAAGAGATAGGGTTTGCTAGTATGGGATTCAATGCCCAATGAAGACATCTTGGACAAGGACCAACCTGAAGGAGGTTTTGGAGCTGTCCTAGAGTGAAAGGACAAGTGCTTGTTCTTTGAGTGGAAAGATCTATCTTTCAGCCACAGATCCAAAGTTGTTATCTTGCACTTGATAGATTATTCTGCAGTTGATAAGAAAGAAGGCAGGGAGTTTGATTTTCATGAAGGAGCAATTACAGTTGAGTTTGAAGAGTTAAAAAAGCAACTTCATAGAGTAGAGTCTCTTGTAAGCTTTTGTATGAGAGTGTTGCTATTATGTTTTTAATTCTTTTTTCTTAGTTTTCATGAAGATGTAAGTTTAGATTATGTAATTTTAGTTTGAATTATGTAACTTAACTTTGTTTTAATTATATGTTTGATGTTTTAATTTTTCTTTCTATATTGAAAATTTTGATATACTAATACACAGTTATGATACAAAATTATGGGGTTCGATTCTGATACAAAGTTGGAGTGGTCTATAGTGTAGAAATGGCTCATCCCTTGTGGTGGCACCACATGCACCTGAATTTCTTGCACCTGTTTCATCAAATTATGATATAGAGCACACATTTTGTTGCACCTGAATTTCCTGCTTCATCCAATTTTGTCATCAACACTTGAATTGCTTAAACACAGTTTACAAAAGCAGTTTGCAAAAGCATTTCATCACAAATAAGAAAGAACACATAGTTTGCTCAATTCAATCTCAAATAAGAAGAGAGCACAGTTTGCAAAAGCAGAATCAAGTAGAGCTGCACGTATATATACCAACTGGGCAGCAAGCATAAGAAATAGATGCACATACACATATTGACATATATAAGAAAGATACACAGTGATACATAAGAGAAACTGATATCATAACCATGATACATATGTGTTTAGCTTGCCAAAGTTTTAACATAAGTATTTACACACTGATACCAAGCTTACAAAAGTATTTAGCTTGCAAAAGATACACACTTATACAATTTTTACATAAATAGAACTGTTATATCAAGGATTTGATACTGATTGAGATTGTTGGCTAGCAGTTGCACGCTGAGGGTCTAAATTTTGATGGTTTGAAGCCTGAAAACAATTTAATGTATCGAATTAGTGCGTAGCTTGATAACATAATTGGTCTCTAAAACTAATAAATATATCTTCTAATCATTCATTATGCAGATGCTTGATTATTAACTCTTAATCTCTGACAAGTATGCACGTTGTGTAAAGACTTAATCACTCGCTTGGATTTCTCCCTGTCCCAGACCCAAAGCAACTCCAACCACATTCCTTTAAGTATTTCATCCTGATTCTGCAACTTTCATTTTTCTTACAACCCAGATCATGCCCATTTATAATCGACTCGGCCCGTAAATACTCCCTGAACTCAGCTGGGCTACTAAATTCCTATCCTAGCTCAAGGTTGAGTTGTGGTTGTTGTTCAACAATTGGTGGTCTTGCATTTTTTTCATCTCCCTTTCTCATCTGAAGAAGGGAGGTTTCTAAGCTCGTCAAAGTCATCAGAATCAGAAAAACTACTGATTTTTGGGCTCACATTCCTTACCTCCTCGAATGTTTATCCCATCTCCTTTATCAACACCAGCAGGCAACTCCTTGGTGGTCTCTTCATGAGTGCGCAACTCATTGGTGGTCACTTTATTGTTGTTCTCTTCATTTCTATTCTCCTCAAGTTTCTTCCTAATTAGCTTCAAAATATTTGCCTTTGTGACCCTTTTATCACTTCTTTCTACTTCTTCCTTTTCCTTCATATTCTACTGAAACATTCTCTTTTTATATGAAGTTCTCTACATCACTGTCACCCCCTTGTTCATCATCGGCATCACATTTCTCTGCATCATCATGAACATGTTCTTTCACTGAATCCACTTTGTCACTCTATGCCCATGAATTTTTAGCTCTCCACAACATACAGGTCAACAGGCTTCTCATTGTTACTTACAAGAACATTTTTAGGCCCTTTGTCACATTTCACAGTCCCCATCCAGTCATAATTTTTATTCCATAATTTATATAACACTGAAAAGTCAGTATACTCTAAGTCATGTATTACAACAACAAGCTCTTTATAGTCAAACACCTCTAACTCGCCAATCTGAACTTCAACTAAAGAATCCAAATATCCTTTCACAAGCTTGATGTGGTTTCCTATAATTTTTTTCCCATGTTGAATCCGCACCAATTTAGACCTTTTCATTACCTGAAATTCAAGTCACAAAAAAAAACATGGGACAAGGTTAAAACAATATCTACTATAATTCTCAGCAGGTTGTTGCTTATCTTAAACAATTCATCTTCATCACAATTACCTACTTAATATTGCTAAGACATGATTAGAATGCAAATGCTTTTCACAGTCCCCATCATAATGGCCTATTTAATTTGTCACTAAGAAACTAAGTCCAACCGTTAGTATGGCAAAAAATTTCATTTTTATAAAGTCGCCATCATTTTTAGAAACAAGAAATTAAAAATAAACATAAAATAAGAGGAAAAAACAACCAAAAGAGAACGAAAAATAATCGGAAAAGAAACAGTTCATAAAAAAAGATAAAAATTCAATTCAACACAAAAAAGAAAATACTAGATGAAATAAAAAACGGCAGCAAATACAAGATACAATTCTATTTTTAACCAAATTATGTCATTTGTAACAAACATGCTATGGATCTCAGATCTAATCAAAACCGACCGAAGGGAGGTTTTTTCCCGTGACTCATATGGAAACTTTGTCCGTCCGTTTGTCTGTCTTTTCCTTATTATTTCTCTCTCGACTCCCCCATACTTCTTCCTCCTTCTCTCTCCTTTCGTTCTCCTGATCAATCGGTCGGTTTTAACCGACATGGACAGTATACTAGTTCTAATTTCATCATCTTCCTCCTTCTGAGAACTTTCTTTATCTCTGCTCATTTTGCAATTCTCTGCAATTTGTACTACTAACTAGCTACTACGTACATATAAATAGAAGGGAGATGGAGAGAAACAGAATCTTCTTGATCATACTATACTGCATGCATCTCTTCTTGATCATCCGTTCGTTGATCTCTGAATCTTTGTACCTTCACGATGTACTCCAGTCCCGATCCTAACAATCTCTCCTCTGACTTGAATACATCCAAGTCCAAGAATAGCCATCATGCTCCATATGCTCACATTAATGCACAATTGAACAACTCTTAACGTCATCTCCATCTCACTCCCTCTTCTCCATAACCCCTCATGGGGTTCACAACTTGATTAGATCGAACAAGTTTAGACCCGATCTGAACTTGATCACCCAACAATCTCCAAAAATCTGTCACACAGTGCTTCCCCAACTTTATTCCTCTCCTATCACTAATTGTATGTATATAGAATCATGGAACCAAAAAAAACGCGGCAAGGGTGGAAAGTGGGCCCCACACCTTCTCTCTCCTCTCTCTCTCTCTCACACACACCAGAACAAAATCATGAACAAACCTCAGATTTAATTCTAATTTCATCCTCTTCCTCTTTCTCAAAATTTTCCTTGCCTCTGCTCATTTCGCTATTCTTGACAATTTGTACTACAGGTTCGGTTCACGTGTATGAGCCACACACATATTATAAGAGGGTGAATCTCTCATTGACATGTGAGATTGAACTCTTATAATATTATAAGAGTATAAGAGGTGCAAATAATTTAAAACTTTATCTCCTTAAAATCTGATATTTTATCCGCGTATCAACGTGAGCATGACCGTCTTATAATATGTGTGTGTGTCTCACACACATGAATTGAATCCTGCGTGCATATAAACAGAAGAGGAGAGAGATGGAGAGAGAAACAGAAAAGGAGAAATGAGAGCAGCAGAAGATCAAGAACCACCTGAGGATTCATCCAAGAGGCCGAAAGGTGCCGGCTCTCGCGAGGTCTGCTGTCTTCTCTTCTCTCATTTTGATAAAAGATTGATTAATTTGGACTAATTGGTCTGAAAAGCACCCCCTTTCCCGCTTTGGGTGTGAATTTGATGGATGCAGTGTGATAGCGGATAGCGGAGCATTGAAGGGGGGCAGCCTGCAGAGGCTCTGCTCCTCTCTTGAGCCGCTCCTGCACAGAATCACAAGTCACCGGCCTCCTATGAGGGGAAAGTACCCCCAGTATAGTCCTAGGTTCAAGCTCAATTTTTTTAATCTTTCGATTCGATATTGGATTGATTTCACCCATACTTGTTTTTCAATAACAAAACTCATCAATTCACCCGAACCCAGCTACTTTTAAATGTACCTTGGATCAGATGCTTGTTATAAAGATTGAAGTTAATGAATAGCAATTTAACAAGATATATGAGAATGGTTTGGGGTCTTTATTAAAATTTCAAGTTAAATGCAGGGCCAATCTTCATTTTCTTGTACTTAAAAAAGTAATTCCTTGAAGAGCCTGATAAGTTTATGAGCTTGTATGTTACATGCTTTGCTATATCAGGTAACCACACTTGAGCTCTACTGGTTAAAGGCTTTGCATATTTATTGAAATTCAGAGAAAAGATTTCATATAGTGTGATAGGTAACATAAATGCATGCATATCTTCAAGGAGATCCTATGTGCATAAAATTGGATTTTGGGATCTCTCTTTCTACATATTGTTGCATTAACATTTTTTTTTTTTGGGGGTGGGGGGGTGGGCGTGGTGAAGAAGTGGACCGTGCTTTGACGAAGTTAGGCCAACACAAGCTGACAGGAAGGTGTGATATCACTCTCTCTTTAAATTGAAATGCATTTCTTTCACAACAGACTGATGTGTGTCATTATATGCATAATGTGCAATAAACTTACACTCTTTAGAGAAACTAGGTGGATTCAACACCAAAATTTTGAAGCAAAGATACACTAAAACACTGCATATGATCTTTAAATTGAAATGCATTTCTTTCACAACAGACTGATGTGTGTCATTATATGCATAATGTGCATTAAACTTACACTCTTTAGAGAAACTAAGGGGATTCAACACCAAAATTTTGAAGCAAAGATACAGTAAAACACTGCATATGATGCATCCTAAATGATCTTTTCAAGGGTTTAAACGCTAGTCCATACTTTCGCATCTCTCTATTTATTTCTGTACCTTGCAATAGTGTACCCTTATCTAACACTGTCAATAGTATCATTCATGTTTCCCTTGCTCTCGTTTCTCTTTACGCTTATTTCACATTGCAACATCATTAGGGCATGAAGATGGTTGGCAAACATGCTCCTTGAGATGCAAGAGGTTCTTGGTTCTATTCTGGGTTGGGCACGAACATTTCAAATTATATGGGGTAAGAAATTTCAAATGAAATGGGGTAGACCCGGGATGGCCTACTTCAAATTGAAACAGCAATGTTTCCCTCAAAAAGTTATGTCATTTTTGTGCTTATGATCACAGGGAAAGATTCAGATTTCACTTGACAGAAATAACATTGTGATATTTATACACATTGTTTACAGCAGAAACACTTGATTTCTAATTCAAACATTGGTACTGTTACTGTTTGCAGGTTGTCTCCCCAGAGAATAGAAGGGCCTGGGGGAAGGGGCTACAACATTTCAGATCAAGGCTGCCACATCTCTTCACCGGAGCCAAAGTAGAAGGGGAGCAGGGCACCGCGATCCATGTCGTTTTGTTTGATGCACTTGCTGGTGAATTGTCCAGTCCGGTCCGGGATCAGTGGCCAAACTGAATGTTGTGGTGTTGGAAGGCGATCTCAATAATGAAGCTGAACATGATTGGACCCATGCCACTTTAAGAGCTTTGAAGTTAAGGAACGCGAGGGGAAAAGGCCATTCCTGGCTGGTGACTCACAGGTTGCTGATGATCTATCACCGATCAAACAATAGAGAAATACCGAGTTGAAGACTCGGTAGCGGAAACGTAGAAGATCTTCCTAATCATATCTTGTTGGTGGCACTATAACTCTAACCGACCGCCTCAATGCTTTAGGTTGCTCTTGAGTCGCTCATGTTCATCTCCATCTGAATCTGAGGAGTCCTCTTCTGACCTTTTCAGGCCTTTTAGGGCTCTCTGAGAACTCAATTCCTTTTTTCTGAGTGTCTGCCGAACTGTCTGAAGCTCCACCTTATGCTTTATCCTTCGTTTCTGATTTTTTTGCAACATTAATTCTTCGTCAAAGATAACATCTCTGCTGGTATGGCACTCCTTTTCTCAGGATCCCAAAGTCTGAAACACTTGACTCCTTTGGTGAACCCGATGAAGATATACTTCGTAGACTTGGACTCCAGTTTGTTCCTTTTCTGACAATCAACCAAACTATACGTCAGGCAACTGAAAATCTATAAGGTTGAATAGTCCACAAACTCTCCTCGTCTTATCTCCTCTGAGATACGAATATCAATAGCTGTTGATGGTGACATGTTTACTAGATAACTCGCATGATTCACCGCCTCTGACCAAAATCCTTCTGACATGTCAGCTTGTAATCTGATATTGTGGGCACGCTCAGTAAGTGTCCAATTCATGCGCTCTGCTACTCTGTTTTGTTCTGGTCGCCCTGGAATACTTAGCTGGTGTTTGATTTCCATACTTACTATGTAGTCTTTGAATTCATTGGAGGTGTGGTCGCCTCCATTGTCGGACCTCAAGACTTTCACCTGCTGTCTTGTCTGATTTTTCACCATTATTTTTCACTACTTGAACTTCTGAACTACTTTTGATTTCTGCTTCAAGAAGTATACCCACACTTTCTTTAAAAAATCATCTATGAAAGTAACATAGTACCTAACACCCCAATGGATGTTACTGGCGAAGGTCCCCACACATCCGTGTGTATGAGATCCAGCAAGCTCTTTGTCTTGTACTGAGATGTAGAGAAAGCTACTTTACATCGCCTATCCATAATGCAAAATTTACAAAGATCAATTTTACAATATTTGATACCTGGTAGAGCACTCCTTTTGTGTAGGGCTTGAAAATCTCGCTCGCTCATGTGTCCAAGACGCATGTGTCAATATCTTGTAGTCTCTTCCTTCTCTGTTGCCACTGAAGCATCACCAACAATAATGCTTCCTGTCAACTTGTACAAGTTTATTGTTCGTTCTCCTTTGAGAATCATCATAGAGCCTTTAGTAACTTTTATACCTCCATCTGCACTAGAAAACTTGTACTCTCGAGCTTCCAAACCTCGTAACGAGAGAAGATTCTTCTTTAAAGATGGAACGTATCGAACGTTCGTGAGGGTTCGAACCTGTCCGTCAAACATCCTCATACGGATGTTGCTAATGCTAACAGTCTTACACACGATATCGTTCCCATCAAGACAAAGCCTCCATCATACGGCTTGCAAGTACTGAACCACTCCCTTTTTGGGCACATGTGATATGTGCACCCCAAGTCAAGTAACCAAGTATCTGAATATTTACCTTTTCTTAACTCAGTCGTCAAGACATTACATGAATCCTCATCTGCTTCTTCAACAACCCCGGCTTGATCTGACTTTCCACTGGTACTAACCCCATCAGAATCTTTGCCTCTTTTGCTCTTAAGCATCTCCTCGTATTTCATACAATTTTTCTTAATGTGCCCTGATTTCTTGCAAAAGTAGCAAGAGAAACTGGTAGAAGATCCTTGTAACGCCCCGATCCCATGGATACGGAGACGTTACTGCGATGTATATACGCAGGGCGGAAATACCCTCACATATATACTCTAAGCATTAGTATAGGTAAGAATCAGAGTACGAAAGCACAGTGGTAATATACATTCCAGCAATAATAACACAAGTACACAGTTAACACAGAGCATGATACAATATCTCAAGAATATAAGATCAACAAGAGCGCAAAAGCAAGATGTACAATAAAAGACGGAAAAGTACTCACGAGTAGTAAGATGAGAATCTCGCGAGTCAATCAAGGGGAGGCCGGAAGAAAGAGTGTCCGGACAGGCAACCGCTAATCCACGCTTCCGCTGCATACTCTGATCAGTTACAGCAAGGCCACCACAGTTCAGACTCTAGGACCTACACATGAGGATCCAGGGTTGTCAGAAAGCAACCCATTAAGTACGTAAGATAAAACCAGTTGGCGTGCTCAGGCAGTCATACATGTACATGATCAAGTGATGTGATTCAGGCATATGAGTACATGCAATAACCAGTAACATAAATGAAAATTAGAGAATCAGTAGTAGGTCTGAAATCAAGTACAGGTGTATCGATAAATATGAATCAGAAAACATGCATAGAAAACGGTATGGACACCTGAAAATAAGCAAATAAGGTAATTCAACGCAGTAGCGTAGATGTCATATGTAATGGCGAACAGGATAATGTATTGTGTCACATGTCTCACAAGTAAAGATCAAGTATGTCCTAGTCAGATGACAGTAACATATTATTATATTATTAAGACTCGTCGAATTTATATGTTTCGGTATATGTCCCATACCATATACCTCCGCATACAAGTTGTGCGAGGTTGTTATTGAAAACTGATGGAGATTGACAAACTATATTTAGAATGGGTCCCGTGCATGCCCGAGACAACGGTCCAGGAGTATCTGGTACTGAACCAGAACGTACCGTTGAGTACCGGGTCTTACTATATGCCCGTAGGACTTAGTATACGCCCGAACAGGAATAGGGTGTCACCGCTCCCCAAAAGAATATACCCAGGGGATTACAGTACACCCGGCAGGAGGCATGGAAGTAGGGGTGCCAGTACACCCCACAGAAACACTGGCGGCCACCAGGTAGGATCCCAAGTATTAGTTGTACAATATTTGTATGGCCACCATAAACACGGAAGCTATATCAGTACCCATCAGTTTCCCTCGTTCTGGTGTAAGTTGTTCAATTATTAGAGATTGTCCAGTGATATTGTCCACAGGGTGTCCACGGTAATTCAGTATCCATGATTACCTAATTACGGGGATCAACAAGAGTATAATATAAGGAGTCTCCCTGTTACAGGGTTTCAGGAATACAGGAGTTCATGAGCACAGGAGTTCAAGAGTACAGGAGTCCAGGAGTACTAAAAGTCTGGTAATAGTATAATAATCATGCCAAGTCTCCGTAAAAGTGATAATCATGAATGAGCAATGTAATACAGGTATCCGGTGTAATAGTATCAAGTCAAACGTCATAACATCAAGTCAAGTGTATCAGTACCAAGTGATAGCATGTGCCGAGTATCAAGTGATAGCATATCAATTGTCAGGTGTCAGATATTAAGTGTCAGGGATCAAGTGTCAAGATAAACATATTAGTGTCAGCTAATTAACATGTTGGTATTGGGTGAGTTGAAAACAGAGTTACAGCATCATATGTCGGGTAACCATCCGGTCATGTAACATGGTACAGGAGAACAATATAGTTAAACATTTTAAACTCTTCACAATCATATCTATAACAATAATAAATTAATCTATTAATTAGCTATGCGAAGCCGAGAGAAGTGGGAGCGTATCTTGGCATACCCATTACAAGTATAATATCAGTCCAATGAGTTATAATAACAGCCAATATGTATTCGTATAACATGTTAATATTGAAAAATCACTCACATATCATATATCATCTCGCATAACGATGCATTATATATTAAAAGTCAGAATAGTGTGGCCCAAAGGCCTTCCACTCTAGTTTTGATGATGATTAACTCATGTAGTTATGTGTACTAATAATCTTGTGTTATTTAGTTTCAGATCATTAATCAAGTTATTAGTTGGTGATTAGTTTCAACAAGATGATATGGAAGCTTTCACATGTTGATTCAAGAGCCCGAGCGTCAAAGATCATATATAGCACTTGCTCGGTGGATCAAAGAGTTTTGGATCGAGTCGGCTTGGAGATTGCGCTCTACAAGAAGACATCGGTACCATAGTTAGAGTTTGTGTTTAGATCCAAATTGTAAAGATTAGAATAGTATGATATGCTCAAGTTCACAACAACACACACGTTTCATGTTTTAAATATTGGTTTTCGGTTTTTCCGTGTTTGGTTTAACCGATCTTGGTTTCATGAATAGATAGATCAAAACAAGTTTACATGGTTTAATGTATATTAGATTTGTTCTATATACGTGCATGCTTCAACTCTTAAACAAACTTAGTTTGATAGTCTATTTCATGTGTTTTATGTTTTGGTATTTTTAACAAAACATATTTTGGAATTAATGACAAAAACATGGATACATATATGTTTCATGTATATAGGATTATATCCATATACATCATGCCTAAATGTTGTTTAATATCATGTTTTTGTATTTGGATAAGTTTTGGACAAAATGTATTTTCTATTCAAAAATCCAAGTTTTAGAAAATACAAGTTTTGGATTTTGGTAAAAATGATAAGACACAAAAATGTTTCAAAATGTTTGTTATTTGTGATGAAATTTTTATCACAAGTTTATATTTCAAAATAAAATGATAAAACTATTTTTGTGTATTTTTACAAGTTTTTATGGATTTATTAGAATAATTTTTACCCTGTTTTTCTGACCCAGAACAGTGGCTGACAGGCCAGGTCGGTCGACTGCACGGTCGACCGAACCAAGGGCCGGTCGACCCAGCGGTCGACCGACGTGCACAACCCTGTGCACGTTTGGCAGACACTCGGGACGGTCGACCGGGCCGGTCGACCGTACCAGAGAGCAGTGCTCTCTGTTTTTGGGCGGTCGACCGCACGGTCGACCGGTTGCTGCGAACGGTCAAAATGTGACCGTTGGACGGTCGACCGACCGGTCGACCGGCAGTTCATTTTTGGCAGTTTCTGCTGCCAACGGCTATAATTTTCTGGGGGCTATAAATACCCCATTGGAAGAGTTTTTCTCTAAGATTTTTTGTGCGAATTTTCCCTTACTCTCTGGTGTTTTCACAGCAATCAAAAGAAGTTTTTGGACTTAAATTGAACAATCTATTTGGTGTTTTGCTAGGGTTTGGAATATCAAAGAAAAGGTTTTTGGGAAAAGAGTTTTGATTCAACTTCTATCTCTTAATTTCTAGTATTTCCCAAGGATTCTCTTTGTGATTTTGATTTCCATTCCATTAGTTTTCTCCACACTTGAGCTACATCTACTTTCTTATTCTATAGGATCTTTGTGTGGGAGAAAGAGATTGTTTGTGGTTGTTGTTTAGACCACCAAGTTGAAAACCCTTCATTTGCTTGGCTTTGTGCCTTTCCCTCATTGTGTTGAGGAGGTTGTGCATTTGGGTTGTATCCCTCAAGTTGTGAGGTGATCCTTGTGTTGCTTTGTGTTAATCCCTCAAGTTGTGAGGTGATTGTTTGTTGGCTTGGAGTTGTGCCTCAAGGAGGAGGTTGTGTTTGTAAGGAGAGGAGTTGGGTACTCCTTGTAATTGTTATTGCCCCAAATCCTCGGTGGAGGTTCCCTTTGTGGACAAGCTAGTGGACTTAAAATCCTTCTGTGTGAAGGCGGGGATGTAGAGCTGGGTGCTCGAACCTCGAAACATATCTTGTTGTTTGCGCTTGTTCCCTTGGCTCTTACTCTATCTCTCTCTCTCTCTCTTTACTTTGTGCCTTGCATCAATTCATATTGTTCATTCATAATTATTTGCTGGCTTGTTTGAGTGTGCATCTCTTGTTAATTGCATTAGTTTTTAAATTCCGCATTAAGTTGACTAGATTAGCATTATCACCTATTCACCCCCCCTCTAGGTGATTTCAATTAGTATCAGAGCCTCCGCTCCTGATATTTAGGTTTAACCACCTAGGAGTGAGATCTTGGTTTGCTAATCTTCATTTGTATTTTCATTTGCACACATATAGTTGCACTCATGGATAGCCCTCCTATGTTTGACTTTTTTAGACTTGATGTTTGGAAGGCCAATATGAGTAGTCATTTGAAAACCCTAGGACATCTTGTTTATCAAGCCATTACTAATGAATCCTACCCAAATCATAGCAAGCATAAAAAGGCAAATGCATTAGCACTTAAAACACTTAGAGCATCTCTTAATGAAGATCTTTTACCGGTGTTTGATCATTATGATTCGGCTTTTGCAGTTTGGAGCATATTGACTTCCCTGAGCTTCCAAGGATTATTAACAAGATAAGGAGATCTAGGAGAGACATGTCTGACGAGCATTGCCTCATGGTCCAAGGGAAAAACTCCCTTGAGGTACAATCAGATTCTCAACTAGATGATTGCTCTAGTTCCTATTGCGATGGTTGTTTAGAAGCTCAAACCTTAAATATGGAACTTGCCACAAAGCTTGAAAAATTTTTGGAAAAACATAATCTTTTGAAAAAGAATAATCTTGAACTAAAAGAAGAAATGAAGGATTTGTGCTCAACTTTTGAATCGGTTTTGCAAGAGAAGGAAGAGATTACTAGTGAACGTGACTCACTAAGATCTCAACTAGACCTTGCCCTAAAAGAGATTGATGTTTTGAAAAGCAAAAATGATTGTGATGATGTTGTGAAAAACAATGAGGCTTTATCTTCTAAATTGGATTTTGTTTTAAAAGATAACCATGTTTTGAAAAATGAAATTGAATTCATTACAAAAGAATTGGATTTAGTTTTAAATAAAAATAAATCCTTGCAAAATGATTTAGATTCTCATGTTTGCCATGCTAGTGTAGCTTCTTCTTCTAGCACACCTATTGCATGCTCTACTTTATCTTCTAGTATTGAAAATGACATAAATGTTTTGAAGAAAAGTGTTGAATGTTTGGGCTCCACTTTGAGCCGATGTACTTTGAATCATACACGCTTGGAAACCTTGGTTCGCAAGAAACAAGTTCCATCTTTACATGTACACCCATCATGGCATACACATACTCATCACGGACACAACAATAACATGTATGCTCATGTGTACACTTGTACACATTGTGGTCGAAAAGGCCACCTTGCTAGATTTTGCTATGATCGTTTACAAATTAAAAATTTAGCAAATAATCTTGTTTGGGTTAGAAAAGATACTAACTCCCGTGGACCCAATAGAAAATGGGTACCAAAGACCACCCCTTTGATTTTTGATGTAGGAGTGGGCTCTCGCATAACGTGAGAGTGTTGGTGCCTTGAAATAGATGCGTTCCGTGCTTAAAGAAAACAGTTTGGATGCATCACTTTCAAGGGGAGTTTGGTGGAGAGGACCACCATTGGTTTGGAGAACAAGAGAGGTGCCTTCATCGGTTTTGGCATCTATCTCTAACTCTCGTTTTATTTGCATGCTTTTCATGTTCATCATTCTATAGCATGTCTTATTATTCATTATGCTTATGTCATGTTGATTAGTTTAGTGTTATACATGTTTAGTTACTTGAGACACTCATGTTTTATATGGATCTATATTTAGTGTTCTCACCTTGTTTAAACTAATATGTATGCCCTAGATCTAATGCACATGCATATACATAATGATCATGTGGATGTTTATAATTTTTGTTTTGTTTTGATAAGTATGTTAAATGTCATGTATTAGACCATTGACATGTATGTATAGCTTATGAGATCACTCATGTTTATATGGACCCATTTGTTGTGTTCTCTTCATTCGTTTAGCTATTATGTATTTCATGATTCTAATAGCATGTGGATTTACTTCATGTTCATTTTTATGTCTATCATGTTGATTTATGTGTCGTTTTATACTTCATGATTTGAATATATGTTTAGAGTGTAGTTCATGATGAAACTAGGATTTATACTTGTACATAGAATGGGCCACAAGTAAATCTTTTTATGTTTGTACTTGAATGCCTATTTGTACCCATTAGATGTGCTAGTATAGTCTAGTTTTGATGATTCATGCATTCTAACTTGTATTCCTCATTTTGAATATGTTTTTATGATCATGTGTTTTAACTTTATGTATATGTCTATCTTGTCCAAACTATTGATTATACATGTACATCCTTGAGCCATGTGCCTTCATGCATATACTTTTGTGGACTCATTATGTTTAGGATATGTATGTATACTTTAGTTTGTACATGACATACATATGGCTTGAAGTTTAAATCATTTTGATGATTTTCATGTTTTTAGGTAATTTCAATTGGAAATGAAAATCTAGTTTTTCATATTTTCATGTTTTTAAGGAATTTCATATGAGCTTAATTGAATATTTTCATGTTGATATGTGTCACATTATACTTATACACTCACTTTATTAGTTTACTCATGATTTGTTTTCATGAGACTATGATATGGGCTTTATGGACTTTGAGTGTTTAGTGATCATGTGATTTACATGTGTTTCATGAAAAACAATTTTGTTTTATTCCTTGCTTGAAGGATTTCATACTAGTTTAAAAGTTTTTCCTATAACTAGTTCGTATTCTTCACCATGGTAGAGATTTTCAAACATACTACATTTTCAAACTTATTTTTGAAAACTCCTACCTTCCACGGGCGGATGGATGGGCGATCATGCTCATGTATGCTTTATAATGAAAATCATTTTAAACTTGAACATGAAATGGGTGGTAGGTAATATGAGATATACACTTGATCTTATTGTTGTTTCAATTGGTATCATTGAATTCTTTCAATTGATATCAATCTTGACATTTCTTGTATACTAATATATTTTCATATATGTATGCTTGTATTTCAAAGAATATCAATTTCAATTGGTATCTACTTTTCATACATATATATGTTTTATTTGTGCTTATTATATCCCTATATCTTTAAGCACAAGATTTTGTTTATGCTAAGCTTGAGCTTCAACTTTGTTTCAATTGATTGAGCTTTCAATTGGTATCTTTATTCGAACCTATGCATAGTTTTATTTGGTATTTCATAAAGGGGGAGAAAAGCTTGTATTTCATCTTTCAATTGGTATTTTGTATTCCACTCCCTTGCTTTATGATAAGAAATAATGATTTCAATTGATATCTTATGCCTTAAAAAGAATAATAATTTCAATTGGTATTAAGATTTATGTTTAGAAATTCAAAATTTGTAATGTTTAATTTCAATTGATGTCAAAATTGTTTATTTACAATTGATATGATATTTGTTTACTTATCTATTGGTATCAAGATTTGTGTTTTTCAATTGGTATAGTTTCACTTTTAAATTGGTATCAATATGCACTTCCTTGACACATTTTTAATTGGTATCATATTTGAGTTTAGACAAAAGGGGAAGAACATCCCTTGATTGATTTTTTTAAAAAAAGAAGAGAAGAATATGTTTTATTAGTTTTGTTTTGTCTTTAACCCCTTTGTTGATGATTGACAAAAAGGGGGAGAAGAATTTGAGTTTATATGCATGTTTGTATGCATGTTTTATGTTTTTATTAAGTTCAATTGGTATCAAAAGCATTATTTTAAGAATATGTTTAGTTTTGGTGTCAAGAGCTTGTATAAGAGATCATTAGTTTTGTTTTGCATATGTTTAGTTTAATTGGTATCTAGAGCATGTTTATTTGTTTAGTTTAATTGGTATCTAGAGCATGTTTATTTGTTTTTGAAAATTTCATTGGTATCTTTCATTGGTATCTGAGCCATTTATTGTTTTATGCATATCTATGCATGTTTCATGTTTAGTATTCATTGCATATATTTTTTGTTTATCCCTATGCATGAGTTAAGGGGGAGCTTCTTTGAAGCTAAACTTTAATCCATGCATATACAACTCCATGAGTTTTGTCATCATCAAAAAGGGAGAGATTGTTGGCCCAAAGGCCTTCCACTCTAGTTTTGATGATGATTAACTCATGTAGTTATGTGTACTAATAATCTTGTGTTTTTAGTTTCAGATCATTAATCAAGTTATTTGTTGGTGATTAGCTTCAACAAGATGATATGGAAGCTTTCACATGTTGATTCAAGAGCCCGAGCGTCAAAGATCATATATAGCACTTGCTCGGTGGATCAAAGAGTTTTGGATCGAGTCGGCTTGGAGATTGCGCTCTACAAGAAGACATCGGTACCATAGTTAGAGTTTGTGTTTAGATCCAAATTGTAAAGATTAGAATAGTATGATATGCTCAAGTTCACAACAACACACACGTTTCATATTTTGAATATTGGTTTTCGGTTTTTCCGTGTTTGATTTAACCGATCTTGGTTTCATGAATAGATAGATCAAAACAAGTTTACATGGTTTAATGTATATTAGATTTGTTTTATATACATGCATGCTTCAACTCTTAAACAAACTTAGTTTGATAGTCTATTTCATGTGTTTTATGTTTTGGTATTTTTAACAAAACATATTTTGGAATTAATGACAAAAACATGGATATATATATGTTTCATGTATATAGGATTATATCCATTTACATCATGCCTAAATGTTGTTTAATATCATGTTTTTGTATTTGGATAAGTTTTGGACAAAATGTATTTTCTATTCAAAAATCCAAGTTTTAAAAAATACAAGTTTTGGATTTTGGTAAAAATGATAAGACACAAAAATATTTCAAAGTGTTTGTTATTTGTGATGAAATTTTTATCACAAGTTTATATTTCAAAATAAAATGATAAAACTATTTTTGTGTATTTTTACAAGTTTTTATGGATTTATTAGAATAATTTTTACCCTGTTTTTCTGACCCAGAACATGGCTGACAGGCCAGGTCGGTCGACCGCACGGTCGACCGAACCAAGGGCCGGTCGACCCAGCGGTCGACCGACGTGCACAACCCTGTGCACGTCTGGCAGACACTTGGGACGGTCGACCGGCCGGTCGACCGTACCAGAGAGCAGTACTCTCTGTTTTTGGGCGGTCGACCGCACGGTCGACTGGTTGCTGCCAACGATCAAAATGTGACCGTTGGACGGTCGACCAACCGGTCGACCGGCAGTTCATTTTTGGCAGTTTCTGCTGCCAACGGCTATAATTTTCTGGGGGCTATAAATACCCCATTGGAAAGAGTTTTTCTCTAAGATTTTTTGTGCGAATTTTTCCTTACTCTTTGGTGTTTTCACAGCAATCAAAAGAAGTTTTTGGACTTAAATTGAACAATCTATTTAGTGTTTTTGTTAGGGTTTGGAATATCAAAGAAAAGGGTTTTTGGAAAAGAGTTTTGATTCAACTTCTATCTCTTGATTTCTAGTTTTTCCAAGGATTCTCTTTGTGATTTTGATTTCCATTCCATTGGTTTTCTCCACACTTGAGCTACATCTACTTTCTTATTCTATAGGATCTTTGTGTGGGAGAAAGAGATTGTTTGTGGTTATTGTTTAGACCACCAAGTTGAAAACCCTTCATTTGCTTGGCTTTGTGCCTTTCCCTCATTGTGTTGAGGAGGTTGTGCATTTGGGTTCTATCCCTCAAGTTGTGAGGTGATCCTTGTGTTGCTTTGTGCTAATCCCTCAAGTTGTGAGGTGATTGTTTGTTGGCTTGGAGTTGTGCCTCAAGGAGGAGGTTGTGTTTGTAAGGAGAGGAGTTGGGTACTCCTTGTAATTGTTATTGCCCCAAATCCTCGGTGGAGGTTCCCTTTGTGGGAGTCCTTTGTGGACAAGCTAGTGGACTTAAAATCCTTCTGTGTGAAGGCGGGGATGTAGAGCTGGGTGCTCAAACCTCGAAACATATCTTGTTATTTGCGCTTGTTCCCTTGGCTCTTACTCTATCTCTCTCTATTTACTTTGTGCCTTGCATCAATTCATATTGTTCATTCATAATTATTTGCTTGGCTTGTTTGAGTGTGCATCTCTTGTTAATTATATTAGTTTTTAAATTCCGCGTTAAGTTGACTAGATTAGCATTATCACCTATCCACCCCCCCTCTAGGTGATTTCAAATAGCATATCCCAGAAAAGGTACTCGCCTAAATCACTAGAAAACGGTGTAAAATTCCAGAATACCAAAAATACGTGCACGCCACGAATCCATATTAAAAATATAAATATAATTTTTAGGGGAGTAGGGGTGCCAGTACACCCCACGAAACACCTGGTGGCCTCCAGGTAGGATCCCAAGTATTAGTTGTACAACATTTGTATGGCCACCATAAACACGGAAGCTATATCGATACCCATCAGTTTCCCCCGTCCCGGTGTAAGTTGTTCAATTATTAGAGATTGTCTATTGATAATGTCCACAGGGTGTCCATAGTAATCCAATATCCATGATTATCCAATTACGGGGATCAACAGGAGTATGATATAAGGAGTCTCCCTGTTACAGGGGTTCAGAAATACAAGAGTTCAGGAGCACAGGAGTTCAAGAGTTCAGGAGTATCAAATTTCTGGTAACAGTAAAATAATCATGCCAAATTCCCGTAAAAGTGATGATCATGAATGGGCAATGTAATACAAGTGTCCGGTGTAATAGTATTCAGTCAGGCGTCACAACATCAAGTCAAGTGTATCAGTACCAAGTGATAACATGTGCCAAGTATCAAGTCAGAGCATATTAATTGTCAGGTGTCAGATATTAAGTGTCAGGGATCAAGTGTCAAGTATAAACATATCAGTGTCAGCTAATTAACATGTTGGTGTCAGGTAAGTTAAATACAGAGTTACAACATCATATGTCAGGTAACCATTCAGTTATGTAACATGGTACAGGAGAGCAGTATAGTTAAATATTTCAAACTCTTCACAACCATATCTATAACAACAATAAATTAATCTATTAATTGGCTATGCGAAGCCGAGTGAAGCGGGAGCATATCTTGGCATACCCATTACAAGTATAATACCAGTCTAATGAGTTATAATAACGACCAACAGGTATTCGTATAACATATTAATATTGAAAAATCACTCGCATATCATATATCATCTCGCATAATGATGCATCATGTATTAGAAGCCAGAATAGCATATCCCAGAAAAGGCACTGGCCTAAATCACTGGAAAACGGTGTAAAATCTCAGAATACCAGAAATATGTGCACGCCACCAATCCATGTTAAAATATATAAATATAATTTTTAGAGAGAGAATTATAGAGGAGAGAGGGAGGAGAAAGAAAAGAGTAAAAGAGATAGAGATGTTGGAGAGAGAGAGCTAAAGAGAAAGAGAGTGAGAGTTATATGAGAGAGGGGAGTTGTGCTGGAAAAGGGTAAATAGGGGATAAATGAAAGGGTAAATAGCGAAAATAAGAAAGAGGGTTAAAAGAGGAAAGAGAAAAAAGAAAGAAAAAAGGAAAGAAAGAAAGAAAGAAGGAAGTGAAAATCAGAGAGGAGGGGATGGCTGGCGGCTCTGGCCGCCGGCGGCAGCCAGGAGGTGGCACCGCCGCCAGGGGGCGGCACGGCACGCCGGCCTGGGCCCAGGGGAGGAAGGGGTGGGGATGGATTTGTTGTTGTGGTGTTTGTTGTTATTGTTGTTGATGTTGATGGTGAAGGTGGTGGTGATTGTTGGAGGTGGTGTTGGTTGAAGATGGTAGTGTTGGGGAGTTGAAGGAGGAGGAGGAGATGGTGGTTGGGGGGTTGGAAGTGGAGGAGGAGGTAGATTGATGGTGAATTGAAAAAGAAGAAGGAAATGGTGGTAATGGGTTTTGGTGAAAATTGGAGAAGAAAAGATGGTGGTTGAAGAGAAGGGAGGTGGAGAAGAGGAGAGGGGGACTTGAAGGAAACGTGGCCATGCCTAGGTGGTGGTGGTGGTGGCCGACCATGGTAGAAGAAAAGGAAGAAGGTGATGGTGGTGAATGGCGGTGAAGATGATGATGTTGTTAGAGTTGTTGTTGTTATTGGAGATGGAAGGTGATGAAGAAGGAGAAGAGGGAAGTTCTTTGGGTGGTTGGTGGAGGAGATGGCCAGATGGGAGGCACTAGCGGCGGGTCTGGTAGTGGAGGCCGCTGGTGGTGAAGTAGGGGAGAGAGAGAGGGAAGAGAGAAAATGAGAGAGTGTGAAAAAATATAAAAGAGAAAAAAGATAAAAAAAAGAAAGAGAGAGTTGTGATGTGAGAGGCTTTGGGGATGATGGGGGGCTGATAGTAGGTAGCTGGCCCACATAGTGACCAGGAAAAAGTCAAAGAAAGAAGAAGAAGAAAAGAAAGAAAGAAAAGGAGAAACACTAATATAAATATATTATTATAATAGGGTAAAATTTGACTGTTTTAGAAGCGCTCTAAAAAATTCTCAAAAATAGAAAATATTATTTTAAGATACTTGGTGAAATCAGATTCGAGAAATTGAATCTGATTTTCAAATTAAAACCTAAAATCTTCCGGCGATACTGGCGACACCGGCGACACCAAAACCAGTGGATTTTCGATAAATTCAAAAAAATCTCCAAAAATGTATGTAGATAGAAAATGAGATTTTAAGAAGTAATGTGAAAGCTATTTTAAAATTCAACTCCATTTGAAAACTAAAAAAAATCTGGGAAACGGTCAGCGACACCAATTGACGCCGGTTTTGAAGATTTTACAAATTAATTCTGAAAATTTTAGAAAATCATAAAAAATCTAAAATATTGAAAAATGATATTTGAAACTAAAATCGATCAAATTTGACCATCAGAAAGACCAAATCGAGCAATATACTAGGATCAGTTCCCCGGTTCAGACTAGGACTGACTCCGAGTCCACGAATCCGAATCCAATACAAAACAATAGCACAAATAATCATAAAACAAAAACAAATACAAAACTTAGTTAAAGAAATATGATAGAAAAATCAGAATACTTATCTAAGTACGTATTCCAGGAACGGGGTGTTACAACTCTGGATCCCTTTTGGGTCCCTTACTCTTTGATCTTCCCCTCTGGCCCTTGACAAACAATCCTAAGTCCTCCTCTGTAGAATCTATCTTCTTCATTAGCTAGTATTTTAGAGCATCTGCCTGACATCTTCTAACTCTAAGGTCTTCTTACATACATGATGGTGGTCGCCAAGTGGTCATAACCTGATGGAAAAGAAGAGAGTAACAAAAAGCTTTGTCTTCTTCTTCTAGCTTAACTTCTAGAGCTAACAGTCGGTTAAAATTCTATTAAAAGCATTGAGATATTGTAGAATAGGCGTACCTTCCTTCATTCGAAGGTTGAATAATTGCTTCTTCATGAAGAGCTTTTTCGACAAACTCTTCACCATGTAAAAGTTCTCCAGCCTACACCAAAGATCAGCAGTTGTCTCTTATTTCATCACGTTGTAGAGGACTTCATCTGATAGGCATAGTATGATTGTCGCCTTACGTGAAAGTCGATGTCGTTCCACTCATCATCCTCCATCTTCGATGGCTTCTTCTCAATACCAAGTAGGGCCTTGTGTGCCCTCCTTCAAGAGCAATGATGTTACTCGCATCTTCCACATCAGGAAGTTAGACTTCCCGTCAAATTTCTCCATGTCGAACTTGGTTGTCATGGTTGTCTTGCTAGCCATCACTCTGATACCAATTGTTGATAATCTATCACTGATTAAACAACAGAGAAACATTGAGTTGAAGACGCGGTAGCAGAAGCGGAAGCGTAGAAGATCTACCACTAGCAAGCAATTGAAAACTAAATCACCACACAACCAAAGAACACAAGATTTAACGTGGTTCGGTAATGTGCCTACGTCCATGGGGAGGAGGGGAGAAATCTTTATTGAAAACAAAGAAAAAAATATAAGAGTTACAAGAAAATCTCTCTCTTATAACTCTCAATTGTGGAAATCTGAAATTCTCTTGAATTCTTGACACACTTTCAAAAGGTCACCCAAGGGGTTTATAAAGGAACCTAGGATGATTCTAATTCTTCATAAACTCCAATAACCAAATCAGCACTGCCTCAGAGAAATAGAAAACCCGTATCCTAACCAACACAGAAAATATAACTGTATTAGGAAACTGTCAGAACCTGTATTAGTCAACTAGGGCAAATCATTAGTCTACTAATGCCCAGTATTAGTGACTACATCCAGAATCTAGTCGACTACTGTAATGCAATATGAGAATCCAACTTTCTGAGCAGGGCCTAGTCAACGATACCAAAGTTTCAGACGACTAGCCCATGGTCTAGTCGACTAATAAGGTCTATTAGTCGACTAATAACATGCACAATGCTTATACATGTCCGTGCTTAATTTGTGAAGCTTGTTACTCCTCCACCTGAAACTAAATTCTTCTCTAATGAATATGAGTCACTCCAAATACTAACACATGTTACTCTCAAAGTATGAGTTGGTACTCTCGATGATATGACTTTTACCGATAACTCTAGCTGGATATGGAGCAGAAAATTCAGACTTCGCGTGAAACTCGCTGATGGACTCTGTGATGACATTCGCATAAGTGAGGCCAAGACTGAGGCATTTGCTGTTAAAGATCACAGAGGAGAATGTATGTTATTGTGTTGACTTTTGTTTTTTTCTCCATTTCAGTTTAATTCAGTAACCAAGAGTCATTTTGCAGTATACAAGAAGCACTATCCACCTGCATTACATGATGAAGTATGGAGATTGGATAAAATAGCAAAGGATGGAGTGTAGACTGTCTAAAAATCATTGAAGATAAGTCATCAGATAACAGAGTTCATGCTTCGGACGCAAGGCTAATCGAAGCCACTCGTGTAGAGCCAAGACGCAGGGCTCAAAGCCCGCGTCCCAACACCACTGCAATGCCAAGACGTAGAAATAAAAGCCTGCGTCTCAGCACCACTTCAGTACTTAAACACAAAGCTTGAAGCCCGCGTCTCACACGCGAAGCTCGATATAGAGTTCGAAGCTCGCGTTTCAACACCACCGCGGCACCCAAATGCGAACCTCAAGACTCGCGTCTCAGATGAGAAGCTCGACACAGAGTTTGAAGCTTACGTTTCAACACCACCGTGGCACCCAAATGTGGAGCTCAAGACCCGCGTCCAGCATTACCTCAACGGCTAAACGTAGGGCTCAAGCCCACGTTCCAACTGTAGAGGAGTCCTGCATCTCAGTTATAACTACCCCTATTACTGGGTAAAGTACTGCCCACGTAATGAGGGGAGTTAACCCCCATTGTGGAGGGTTTTAAGGGGATAATTTTACCTTTGAAATCCCTATAAATAGCTCAGTTTGCTTTTGAAGAGGGGCCAGAAATTTTAGCTAAGGATACTTATAAAGAGTTAAACTCTTCTACCAACTTGCTGAGTTCAAGTTTTTGCCTAAATCTCTTTGAGATTTCATTGGATAGGAGCTGTGCTACTCCATCAGTGATCCTAGAAGAAGATTTTCAGAAGAGCTTGATGTTCACCCGGTCAACGAAAAATAAGAATCACTTTTCACCGCTACGCAAAGAACCCAGCCTTAAACAAAGAGGGGATCTGAGCTTGAGCGTCTCCTCTCTCTTGTAGTTGAAATTTTGAATTGTAATTTTTAATTGATTCAAGGAAATTTTGCAATACACTTTCAACTTTCCTCTTCGTACATGGAGCACTACACAAGAAGTTGGTCACTGTAAATATCATCACTGTCGAAGATTTTATTCGTCTTCTTGTCAGGGATTAACAGAAACTGAGAAGTGTGAGGACTAATACTCATTTTCCTTCTTCTTCGTTCTCGCGCCAATTTTACTGTGTTTCAGAGGACCACGCCGTTCTTATTAGGATTTTGCCTTATTTTTCAAGAGGAGATGTTGGTTCAAGAAAATTCAATTGAGTAGGAGAAGACGATGGCTAGAAGCAGATGAAGCAAATCAAGGTGAAGCAGTTTTCTTTTCAGGCGATTGTGAGTTTTCTTTTCAGGATGAGTATGAATAGGATTCAATTCCTATTCAATGATGATTTATTTCTAAAGATTAAAGAGTTTAGAATCTTTCTAGGTCAAGGAGATCAACTCCTAATAGGATTGATCATGATTCTTTAAGCATTCAATGGTCAAGATCATCTCATAGTCCAAATAGGATTTGTATTGTAAAATCCTATAAATAAAGATTGTAACCCACTATTGTAAGGTAGAGCAGAAGAAAAATTATGGTGAACAATAATATAAGGCCTTAAAAAACCAAGAAGGCCCTAAAAAGTCAAGAAAGAGAGGAGCATGGTGAAGGTGCATAGAGAGAAAATATACTCTTGTAATCTAGGCGTAGATTCAAGGGTAAAGTGAATACTCTTATGTCATCAAGAAGAAGGTTAGATCTCTTTGTATCAAGTTTATTAATAAAATTCTCTCAAGTTCTCTCCCCGTTAGGCCATATTTTGGCCGAACTACGTTAAATTTTGTGTTCTTCTTATATCTTTTAATATTCATCTTGTGTGCTCGAGGTCATTGACCTAATGGCATGCTTGAGGTCATTGGTGGGGATCTCCGTATCTGCCAACTATTGGTATCATAGTAAGTCTGGTATCCCGAGTTATGCACGAAATAATTGGCATCGAGCATATCAATTTCAGTTACAACAAATGGTATCATAGCTGATGGTGCTCGTTCAAGACTCGAGTGCTCTAGATGAAGAAGATGTCAAGTCGATGGAGTTCGGCAGAGGCATCTGTAGACTGTCTAAAAATCACTGAGGACAAGTCATCAAAAAGCAGAGATCTCCAAACTTCAGACACAAGGTAGCATAGCCACTAGCGCAGCACCAAGACGCGAAGATGGAAACCCGCGTATTAATGTTACTACAATAACCAAGACGCAGAGTTCGAAAGCCACGTCTCAGCACCACCGTAATACCAGGATGCAAGGGTCAAAGCCCGCGTCTCATATGAAGCTTAACGCAGAATTTGAAGTTCGCGTTTCTCAAGCGTTAATTCAGAGATAAAACACGAGGCTCAAAGCCCGCGTGTCGGTTATAACTGCCCTCATTACTGGGTCAATTACTGCCCACGTAATGAGGGAGTTAACCCCCTATTATGGAGTATTTTTAGGGGATAGTTTCACCCCCTGAAACCCCTATACATAGTTCAGTCTACTACTGAAAGGTGAGAGAGTTTTTGGGTCGGGATATTTAGTCAGAAAAACTTTAGTTGTAGGCCTTAGAAAGACCAGAATCTCCAGCTGAGAAATACAAAGGAGAGAAACTCTTCTAACAACTTGTCGAGTTCAAGTTGGTTCTTGCCTAAAGTCTCTTTGAAATTTTTGCTGGACAAAAGCTGTGTTACTCCGTCCTCCATCCAAAGAGAAGATTCCCAAGAGGTCGTGACGTTCACCCGGTCAACGAAAAACAAGATTCACTTTCCATCGCCATATCAAGAACTCGGCATTAAAAAAAAAAAGATTTGAGTTGAATATCTTCCCTCTCTTGTAATCGGATTATTGATCCGTTGTAACTTTCTTTACAATCAAATAAAGAATTTACACGCGCCTTCAATTTTTCCCACCAAACAAGAGATGGCGACTCCGCTAGGGATGACTTTCTCTACTGATGAGCAAGTTGTGACGCAAGGTGACGTCACCTACATGGGGAAATGGTCGAATCACTTGTCGTGGACTTCGACCAGGCAAAGTATGAAGAGTTTCTCTCTTCCGGATCTAAGAGCCCTAGGGCGTGGCAGTACCGCAAGGCCTCCTCGGGGACCCGCTCTCAAGTCCCTTCAGAGGTTTCTTCAGACGCAACTGGCGCGAGAAGTACCATGGCAAACCGCATCACACGTAAGGCCCGCGTTAACGTCTCCCACGAGACCGGCGAGGTCAGTGTGGTTGACGTTCAGCCTGCTTACGCCCGTCCTCTTCCTCAGCTCTAGGTTACCAGGGGTTCCCAACAACCCCTACGGCTTAACCGGAATGCTGAACGTCGACAGAGACGACGCGCGCATCAACTATAGACTCAAGAAGTTGAAACAACTATCTGTCCAGTAATCTACCCAACAGATAGAAAACGCGAGGCTCAAGCTCGCGTCTCTTCTGAACTACGTTAGATGCGCGAAGTCCGCGTTTGGAGACCTAAACGCAAAGCCCATAAGGCTTGCGTTTCTGAAGCTTTACTTCTCAAATGCGATGTTCAGCAACCCGAGGTCTGTGCCTCTCCTCAGAGACACGAGACCCACGTCTCTACAACCAAACGCGAAATGAGAAAGTCTGCGTGTCTCAACTGTCGCTAACCAAATGCGATAATCAGCAACGCAAGGTCCACATCTCTTCTTAACAGAGACGCGAGACCTGCGTTTTAGAGCCAAAGCGTGGGAGCTGCGTCTGTGTTGCAGAACATGGGCTCACATCTTGGAACCCTGCATCTCAGATTCGCGACGCAAGGATGGCTCTCAGAAGTTGAAAAGCCCTCGAAGACCCGAGGCTAATCTCTTCGGTCCTCCTCCGACGGATCTAAGAGATTACTTGACAAAGAAAAAGAGTGCTAATTAGGTTGCTCAATCTTGTTGCTGTGAACGGATCATCACTGCAATGCTCTCTGAATATCGCTGCAAGTCACATGTAAGCAAGCAGTCGGTATTCAGACGATTAACCTCAACCTCCCGATCAGCCAAAAGGCGTCGTTCTCACAGAAGGGGAACCTTCTCTGAAATGAAGGAATACCCTGAAGTCACTGCAAACATGGTAAGCCAAAGTAGGGGAAAACAACCGGCAGTCGGCTCTAACGAGTCTAATACAGAACCAGAATGAGTGTACCAGCACGCTCGCACTCGGACTGGTGCAGTAGCCCTGATTGACTACAGTGCCCTAGCCCGGGGCATTGAATCACACTCTGCCATCGCAGAATCACAGGCCTCGAATTCTTCTATAGAGAAGGAGCCTTTGCGTACATGACAAACACTCCTGAAGAGAACATCAAGCCCAGGTCCAGAGGGAATAATTCGATATGATTCGCGTTCAACAAGAATCTATCGATACCCTTAAGCAAATGCTTGCACAATTGCTTGAAGACAAGATGAAGTCAACTGACAAAGCCTCTTCTAAGAAGTCTAAAAGCAAACGGAAGGAAGGGGAAAGCTTATCTCCCGTACATATCGAGGAGAAGGGGCAATCCAATCCCGAGTCCTCTAAATCCTCATCTAAAGAGGAAGGCAATCCAGAGAATGGGGGTACTCATTCTAAAAAAATGAATCAATTGGTGCAGCGTCTGAAAGCCCTTACCAATCAAAAAGGCCTCCAAGAAGCAGGAGTGGTCCGGTCATATCTGGCCGAGTAGGACCTCGTTCCGTACCCTTCTAAATTCAAAGCTTCGACCCTACAGGCTTTTGACGACAAAGGGTCACCGAACCAACATATCTATTACTTCAAGTCTCAAATGGGGAATGTAGTAGATAACGATGCCATCTTGGCGCATTTGTTCATCGACACTCTAAAAGGGCTTGCCTTTGAATGGTTCATGAAACTCCCAGAAGGCTCCATCAAAAACTGAGGTGATTTGGAGAAGCTCTTCCTAACACGGTTCTTCGAAGATGACTTAGAGTTTACCATGCCAACTCTCCTGGCAACAAAGCAGCGAAAGAGAGAGTCCGTCAAAACATTTGTGGAAAGAATTCAGAATATGGCACTCCGATGTCCTAGCGGTATGACCCAAGCCATCCTGGTGGGAAACATGCCGTTACAATCTACAAACTTCGCTCCTAGCCCAGATAGGGGTTGCTGAAAGTCACATCTGGAGGCAATTGTTCCAGCAAGGTGAACAGGCTGAAGAGGTTGTCGCCAGGATTAAGGCGGAAAAAAATAAGCGCGGACCCGAAAAGTCGACAAGGTGCGCACCAGAAGTATCTTTTCAATCAAAGAGGAAGGATACATTGGCGACAGAGACAAAATCCCCCGTTAACTCTCAGCCAACCAGAGGGGTGTTATCCATTGATTTGCGAAGGAAAAAACTTACAAAAAAAGTATCGAGGAGCTAAATTACAAGTAATTCTTTGTAATAAGAAGATTACAGGTAGATCTCCTTTGAGATTTCTGGGAAAGTGTGCCAGTAGGAATCTGATCAGCGCGCGATCACTTTATCCCTTTGACGATGCGATCAGTCAGATGATCGGACTGCCGCCTGATGCTATTTCCTTGAGGGAGGTAAAAGCATCTGACGTGGTCAACTTCGTTAAATATCACGTCATCTACTGTTTTGGTGTACCACGACGGATTGTTCATGATAATGGGCCCCAGTTCGTCAGCCAGGCTTTTCAGAGGTTCTGCAACAAGTTCAAAATCCAGAGTGTATCCTCAACGGCATACTACCCAGCCGCTAACGGCCTCGCAGAAGCTTTCAACAAGACTATTGCGAAACTTCTCAAGAAATTCATCTCGAAAAGCCAACGTGACTGGGACGACAAGTTAGGTGAATGCTTATGGGCCTATCACACGACGATTCGAACCCCAACGAAGGCTACACCTTTCTCCTTGGTATATGAGTGTGAAGCTGTACTCCCACTAGAAATCCAAATCCCATCTCTACGTGTCGCCTTGACGGCAGAAATGACGAATGAGGAGAAGCATCGACTGCGACTCCAAGAGCTGGAGGCTTTGGACGATAAACGCTTGCAAACTCAACAGCAAATCGAGCTCTATCAAGCTTGAATTAGCAGAACCTTCAACAAGAAAGTCAAGGAATGAACTTTCAAGAAAGGCGACCTTGTCTTAGCTATCAGAAGACCTATGGTAATGACACATAAGACCAAAGAAAAATTCCAACCAAAATGGGAAGGACCATTTGTAGTAGAGTCGGTCTACTCAAATGGAGCATATCGTCTCATAACCTCAGACGGTAATATGCTTATGATTGCTAATTTTTGAAGAAATACTATCCTTGATAGCACTCTTCTCCCGAACAGCTTAATACTACACCTTTGATCAAAACTCCAGGTCCAAGAAAAGCTTCTTCCCTTCATTGGATCATATCACGAGCGACCAGTGTCAAGCTGATCAAGCGATGGTCACATCATGATGCATGATGTAAATATTAACGAAGAAACAAAATGCAAAACTCGATTTTAGCTTAGTTACTTTTCTATTGACATCCGACGCCTCCAATGGCTAAGGATAGAGGAAAATGTTGGCTTTTAAGTCCAACATAAGTCTTCGACAACTCATCATGCTGAGAGGAATAGCATGGCCAGCCCAACTCAAACGGTAGTTGGTAAAGGCACACCAAATCCATTGATAGCGGAGGCTTTGCTAAAAATCCTAAGGGACTTGGTCCAATCCTCTCCTCCAAAATCTCCTACCAATTCTCACCTACAGAATGATAGGGTCACAAAATACCGGTGTTCATCTCCCTAATGAAATGAACTGGGATTTGTCAAGTTAATATTAAACCTCTGACAAACCAGAGTTTCCAATTCGCAGTGGATTCAGTCAAGTTAATACTATACCTCTGACAACAAAACTCATTAGAAATCCTCGTTGTTATGTTAATACTACACCTCTAACGGTAAATTTCTCATGTCTCACGAAATCAACGATCGTCACGTTATTATTAAACCTCTGACAGTTCATTTTACTTTCCACCTAAAATCCCCTACCAATTCTCTTCCAGAGAGTGGTGGTCCACAAATGCAATCATTGCTAAATTAACACTATACCTCTGACAATGAAAAATTTTGATACTCCCCAACGAGTACAAACTTCACTTGTCTCTCCTCTACATGGAGTCTCGAATCTTCAAATTCTTTTCAAGTTAACACTACACCTCTGACATTCCAAATTTCACTTATCAGTTCTCATCAATAGAAAGACAAGTCTTCAAAATTGCTCCTATCGCAAACCAATTCTTTCAAGTTAATATTACACCTCTGACATTCCAAACTTCACTTGTCAATTCTCATCAATAGAATGACAAGTCCTCAAAATTACTCATATCGATCACTGTCAGGTTAACATCATACCTCTGACAAGTTACTGTTAACTTTAACACTACACCTCTAACAGTAATTAAGTTGCTGTCAAGTTTAAAATTAAACCTCGCTGTCAAGTTCAAAATTAAACCTCTGACAGTCACTTTTCCTCAGACTTCCATATCGAAGCTGAGATGAGCGATGCTAAGTTTAACATCACACCTCTAGCGTCCAGTTCATTGCTAAGTTCAACAAAACACCTATGACAATGACTTTCCCTCAAACTTCCCTATCGAAATAAAGATGACCAATGCCAAGTTCAAAATTACACCTCTAGCACTACCTTCACTGTCAAGTTTTGTTGGCCCAAAGGCCCATCACTCTAGTTTTATGATGATCAACTCATGTAGTTATAAGTACTAATGATCTTGTGTTTATTTAGTTTCAGATTCATTATCAAGATCTTAGTAGGTATGTAGCTTCAACAAAGGATTTAAAGTCATGTTTTGGAGCTAGCACGGTTTGATTCAAGAGCTTGTGCATCAAGACCACATCAAGTACTCAAGAGGAGTCTAGCTCTATGGATCGTGTTTAGACCAAGTCAAGAAGATGTGAAGACTTCAAGTGAAGACCTTCAAGATCAAGACTTGTGTCTAGGTTTGTTTTTTAAAGATTTTCTTTTTAGATAAAATGTAAAGAATAGAATAGTTGGTTGATTGCTCAAGTATATCTTACACACACACACGCTCTTGATTTAGATAAATTTTTCATAAAAGAATTTTATTTTGAAAAAATACAAAAGAGTTTTCTTTTTGGAAAATACCGGTTTGGTTTTGGTATTCAAAGTATACATGTGTTGTTAATCAAAACCGTTTTAGAGCTTAATGTCAAAAACATAGATATTTCACCATGTATGTGTAGTGGATCATATCCATACACTCTATGCTTTAAAAGTTGTTTAAATATCTTGTTTTTGTATTTGGAGAAGTTTTGGAAAAATCAATTTTGAAAAAATACAGTTTTCGTTTTTAGCCAAAATTTCCAAGTTACAAAAATTGTTCAAATTATTTGTAACATGTCTTGATTTTGTGCAAGCATGTTTATCAAAGTATATTGGTTAAAACTATTTTTGTAGATTTTTTATGATTTTATGGGATTTTAATTGAGCCAAAATGATCAAGTTTTCTTTCCCTAAAATCCCTGACCTGGCTTCAGCCGGTCGACCGGGATGGTCGACCGAAGCATGAAGTCGGTCGACCGACGTGCACAGACGTGCACGCCCGTCTGGCTGGAGGGCCGGTCGACCGGGACGGTCGACCATCCAGAGAGCTCTGCTCTCTAGAAAGCCCCGATCGACCGGGCCGGTCGACCGGACAGAGAGTCTGCTCTCTGTATCCAGGCCTCGGTCGACCGGGCCGGTCGACCGCAGCCCCAACGGTCAAAAATCTGACCGTTGGCGGTCGACCGTCAGGCCATCTGGCTCCCAACGGCTAATTTTTCTAGCTCTATAAATTGGGGCATTTGGGGGCTATTTTCGAGAAGATTTTTTAGTGGTTTTTGAGCTAGTTTTTCCTACTCCATTAAAAGAGTTTTCTCCACTAAATTGAGAGCTAATACTTCCAATCAAAAGGGAGTTTTATCAAGAGTGTTAAAAGAGATTTTCTTGAGTTTTCCTCCACCACTTCCATCCTTGTTTTTCTCACAAACACTTAAGCAACCCATTGACATATTCATCCTATAGGAGTGTTATTGTGAGATTGTTTTTAGGTGATCAAAGTGTTGTGATCACCAAAGACTTTTTCTCTGTTCTTTGAGGAGGCGGACAAGTGTGTTCGCGGTGTTTCGAGTTCGGGTGCGAACTTGTTCTTTGAGATGCGGCCTCGGCGAGCTTGTGGGCTTGCGGTGTGTACGGGCTAGAGAGTCCAAGGAGTTCAAGTGTGAACTCGGCTTGTAGGTGTTGCGGTACCGAGTGATCCGGTGGGATCGATTCTAGTAGAAATCCTTCATAGTGCTGAAGGCGGGGATGTAGAGCAAGTGTGCTCGAACCTCGAAACAAATCCCTCGTGTTTGTGATTGCTCTTTCTCTCTCCCTTACTTGTTTATATCTTGCATGCTATTATTGCTCTTATCTTTATATGCTTGATATTCTTATTGTGCTTAATTGTTATATGCTTGGGGCTTGTTTGCTAACACTTGTATTCAACAAGAGAGCCAACGCGGCACCTCAACTCTTATTTTGAGGAATCTTGAGGAGTTTATCCAGAGCCCTTCACGGGGAATTCGACAACACTCTTGTGTTATACGTGGGTTTAGTTTAAGAAGATTTAGTTTGCATCATATAAGTTTTAATTCCGCATTTAGTGACTATAAGATTAGCCATCACCTATTCACCCCCTAGGTGACTTTACAAGTTTAACATTACACCTATGACAGTGATGTTTTCAGTTTTCCCAAATGAAGCTGAAACTCCTGTTAAGCCAAGTTAATATCACACCTCTAGCTTACATTTCTGTCAAGTTAATGTCACACCTCGGACAGTAATCTTAAATTCCTGAAACGGAATTTTCCCCAACTTTGACTTGTTAAATTAATTATCGTATTTTTAGCAAGTCAAGAGTCCCTACTTCTATGTGTCTGATTTTCAATGCAAAAAGAAATTCAAGGCATATCAGAAGACAAGAAAAAGTGTCACTTTTATTTATATTCAACATATAAAAGTGATATAAGACGCTCTCTTATACAGTAAGATTGAGTGTTATAATAAAGGAGTACAAAGAAGTCTCTCTCTCAGCGAAAGGTTGCACTCACTCCTCAAGACATCACACTGCTCCAAATACAAGATGTTTGGAAGAGCGTCGAAGAAAGGTTCCTCTCTCTTCCACTGAATCATGTCGCAGTTGACGAGGGTTGAGACGACCGAGTGCTGATTACATCATGATGCATGATGTAAACATTAAAGAAGCTCATCGCTAACCGAGAGCAATGGTGTTTCTCGAGGTCGAATGTAGAAGAACATTCTGATTTTACCCGACCAACTGGTGTGGGCCGTAATCCTTTGATTAATGGCAGATTTTGCCACCAGAAAGCTGGATCTTTCTTAAATAAAATTGGCAAAGGGAGGATCCAAGACGTTACTGGTGACATCCTCTTTCCTGTGGCCTCCAAGGACACCATACTCACAACCATACCCACTGTGACCATGACAAACCGGGGCATTGCTGGTGCGTCATGTCTAATAAGGCCTTGACGGATGTCATTAACCGCGTGAATCCTCCTTGCCCATGAACAGGAGCTTTAATTCCCCGAGTGCTCGCCAATCGAACAAGCTCGCTGGTCGAAATATTCTCCCAAGAGCCAACGAAGACGCAGACGACTGACGGAGACTGCCAGAACCTGCAAGAAGCAAAAAACCAAAAGGTTAAAATTATGTTAAGACAGAAACAAAAAAAAGGGCTGAAGGGCAGACGTGAGACTGAGGTTGTGAACTTCAGACGCGGAGTTGCCAGTGCAGATCTGAACGCAGTCTGGTGTCAGACCTACGTCCAAGATACAAGAAACGAGGTAACTCAGACGCAGAGTTCGCCACACTCGCGTTTGAGAAACAGGGGTTACCATAGCTAAGTCCAGAAGTCTCAAAAGAGTTAGAATTCTCTCAAGTTAAGAACCTCAAACGCGGGCTTTATGTACAAAACTCGCATCTTAAGATCCAAGTACAGAGTTTGTCACACTCGCGTCAAAAGATTTGTCAGTTAGAGTTCAAAGTCAATGAGCTCACGCTTCATCAAAAAGTCTGAAAGACGTGACTTCCAAACACGGGCGCATCAATCAGATTTCAAGAGAAGGTCAAGAGATCGAATTTCTTCAGTGGACAGGAAGACAGAAACTCAGTAGGACTGAGTATTTCATGGCGATAACTGGTTCCTAACCGGAGAAGAATTCTCTAGAAGTTGAACATTATGCATCAAGGCGCGGCCATAAAAAGCATTTAAAGCGATACTTTTTTATCTTGAAATCACTTGAGAGTGAAATCACTTGAGAGTGGTAATCTTTGAAGAAGATTAAAGGAAAGCATGGAAGTTTGAGTTCTTACTGTTCATTGGAACACATCCTCTTAAAGGAAAGAAGGACAAATCAGGATGAAGACCCTCAGAGCGCATGCTCTCAAAGGGAAACAGTCTAGATAATGGACTGTTAAGGGGGGTGAGGCCTATTTATAGGCAAGATATAAGGCTTACAATTAATGGCATAAAAATCAAAGTCATCAGCCTTAATTTTCGCACGAACATCAAGTCCAATAAGGAGTTGACGCGTGGATTGTCACTTCGGGAAACATTGAAGGACACAAGTCGCCAATCATCAATGCCGACTTGGCATTTAAAGATCCAACAAGATCTTTAAGACGGGCTGCATGTGACGCCTAGGAGGCTGCGTGAGGCGCAAACTCAGAGGTCGCATCCACAAGTTCACATCCTTTCATAAACCCGAGGGCTGCGTTCCTTTCATTCTACTGAAGAAGCCACAACCGCGCCTCCTGAAATGGTTCAGAGACGCGTCTCCTCAGCAAGCTGGAACCACCCTCCACGACTATTCAGACTCGTACTTCAAAGTTTGTGCCCTCCCAAGGGACCTGAGTTGCGTCACTATTGAGTCAGAGCGCGTCCCCATCAACCAGCTGAGACTCGCG
>JAVJIF010001544.1:0-68041 GCA_038442645.1 Agave tequilana | reverse complement strand
TACTCAGATGCGTATCCTGGTTTGTTAAACACTTTGTTATTTTTATTTATTATTTTCTCTTATTTATTTCTCGTACAATGGAAGTACTACATTATTTGATCTCTCTGGTAATCCAATTGGGTCAATTTTAGTTTCAAACACTATTTCCCAATATTCTAGATTTTTCATGATTTTTCAGATTTTTTCTGAATTATTTTTTTATACCCTAAAATCGGGATTAAGCGGTACCGCTGGTTTATTCCTGAATTTTTAATTTACAATTGGGGTCAAATTTTGAGAAACCGCTTTCACATATCTACTTAAAATAATATTTACTACTTTAATTCTTTTTTTGGGAATTTTCAAAATTTAACAGATTTCTGCCGGATTGGCGTCGACCGATATTGGCGGCCGATTCCAAGATTTTTTAATTAAAAACTATAAATAATTTCTTGAAACAAATTTCACCATGATTCTTAAAATAATATTTTTGATTTTTGAGAATTTTTGCGGGTCGTTCCGAGATACTTGATTTTCGGACGATTTCGGTATTTTTCCGAAAGTTTTCCGCATCCGCAACCGAATCCCGGGAATCCGTCACTCTAATTATTTTCACTTTTTCTTCTAAGAAAATATCTTCCTTTTTTTCATTTTCTTTTCCTTTTTCCTTTTTCCTTTTTCTTTCTTTCCTTTTCCTTCCACCAAATTCTCCATTCTTCCAATACTTTCTACAACTTTTCATCAAAAATATCTTCTCCTTCCACCAAAAATATCTTCTCCAAAATATCCCAAACCACTCAAATCCCTCTCCCATCACCATGGCCGGCCAAGAGACACCTCACCTCTCCATTTTTTCAAAAAACCCCTCTCTAAATATTTATTTACATCACCTTCACAAATCCAATTCCTATATAAACCTTTCCTTCTTCATTTCACTTCATTTTTCTCTTCACCAACACCTTAACCACCACCAACTTCTCCTTCATCTCCACCACAACCACCACCACTACAACTTCTCTAACTTCCTACCTTCATCTTCTTCCTCCTCCCTCTCCATTTAAACCACCACAACTTCAACAACTCCACCAAAGTCTCCACCTTCTCCTTTACCTTTTCCAAAACTACCACTACAACAAAACCTCTCCACAAACCACCACCCCATCATCTTCTCTTAGGGCCGGCCACCTCCTTTGGATTGGTGCCGAGCTCTTCTTCGTCGGTAACCCCTCCAGTGATTATTCCGGTAATCGTTTACGATTATTCCGGTAATCATTATGGTGAGGCTTACAACGACAACAACTAACATCACCATTACCCCTACTATTTTCCACCACCATCTTCACTTCCACCATTAATTTCACCATCACAACACCACCTCCATCTCCACGACTTCCACCTCCAAACATCACCTCCTTTACTTTCTTTTTTTCTCCACCAAAATCCATCTTCTTTATCAAATACCACCACCAACAAAATCACCTTCCCTTTCCTCTCCTCCTCCCTCTCCTTGGGGCCGCCGGCCACTCCCTAGGCCACCACCAAGGGGTGGCGCACCACCCTAGGGCCGGCGGCCACCCAAAAGGCCAAGCCCCCTTTCCTTTGCTCGCTTGGTATTTTCCTTTCCCGGGGAATCGGACGCGCAAAGCTTGAAAAGTGGCGTTTTAGGCGAGTGATTTTCCTCGCCAGAAATAGACTTGTATTAAAATCATTATTATGTTGTCCTTGGTACCAGTGCGATGTGGTTGTACAGGTGTGTGTGTGTTGTAATCTGTGGATATGTCCCGGACTGATATACTATAATGCTTGTAATAGGATAGAACAACTCGTGCGACCATTTAGCCTCCGGTCTCTCACTATCTTGAAAGAGAGGTGATTGGGACCGTCAGGTTTCTCAGCTCCATCTGGTTAGCATACTTAGCGCTCAGCGCTTTATTCACTAAATCCGTCCAGGCAAGTTGCTACCGGACCTTCCACTCGTATTCTAAAAACGAGTCGTCCCGGTAACCTCGCCAAGCGTATTAGTGTCTAAACTCTGTTCGCTACCTGTGCCTCCAGCATACTCAGCTCCACTTGGTTGTATCACTTATCAACTGACATGTTACCACCCGACATACTACTACAAGATAATTGCCCTTGTTATTACATGACTTGTCACTTGACGAATATCACCCTCTTGTCTTGCTATCACTTGACACCCGGCATGATACACTTGACTCTTATGATTATCACGACAACGGGAATGATGACCTGACATCTTGATTTCATTATAGTACATACTGTACTCCTGAGATACATGTATTCCTGACTTATTCCTGCTCATTCCCGGAATCTGATAAATACATAATAAATCATAAAAAGGAACAACTTGCATCGGGTCGGGGGAAACTCGCGGCTATCAATACATGTTCATGTTTACAGTGGTATTAGGCATGTTGTGCAACTAAACTTCCGGTCTGACCTGTGGGCCTCCAGGGGACCGAGGGGAGAGCTGGCTCCCTCCTTCCTGGTACCATATTGATAAGGGCATCCATAAGACCCTCCTGAATCGCCTTGCGGTAGGTTCCGTCACCAAGCAACGGAACATCCTGGGCCGTGGTCCCGGGTATGCACGGGACCCACTGTAAACATTGTTCGTTGATACCCCCGCTGGTTTCCAATAACAACCTTGTTTTTACTCAGATGTGGATATATGTGTGCTGGGACGCTAGTCCACATATCTAGACATCAGGGTAAGACAAGTAATAATAATATTAAAAGATGCCAACTATGGATCCATTGTGTGCTTTACCGAGTTTGTCGATATATTCGGGTTTTTCTATTACGTTGTACCTCCTTTACATGCTTTCTCATACACTTATCTCTTATGCCACTTGGCTGTAACCTGAACAGTTGTTGGGAGGTTCTGACTCCCTTGAATTTGTATGTTCAGGTTCTGAAACTTGGATTGAAGTGGAGCCCTCCACCGAAGATCAAGTTTTCTTCTCAGAGCAGACTGACTAATCTTGGTTCCTTTTGTACCCGACTCTTCTTCCAGCTTGCGGGACTTTCCTTCAGCTCGTGAGCATCTTGTATTCATATTGTAAATTTTACTTTTGTACCTGGCTGTGATATACGATACATGTAATAGTATATCATACTCTGTGAGAACTGTGTAAATTGTACTCCTTAAGTTGGCATGTGTATAAATACTACGTATTGTGGTACTGTGATTCTTGCCTGTACTGATGCTTAGCGTATATACGTAAGGGTACTTATGACCTGCGTATATACGTCGCAGTAATGTCTCCGTTCCCTCAGAATCGGGGCGTTACAGGTTGGTATCAGAGCCTAGGTTCTCACACCTACAGTACAATCAAGCAGCAAATTAATGGGATATTAATTTGCAATTGCTATGCATGAGTCTCAGTTATACAATCCAACTACAATGTACAAAGTTATCTGTACAAAGTTATCTATTCCTTCTTGACTCCTTTCCTTATGTCCTAAAATCCTTCTATCTTTCCATTTTCCAGTCATCTTTTTACCAACATAAAGATGGATAGAAGGACGGGTCGTAACAGTTCCGGACAATCATCCGGGCCACTACCAAATGGACCCACGGGAGAAAATGCTGATATTCTGAGGGTTATCCAGAACATGATGGAAAATCAACAACAGCAGACAGAACTCCTTCGGCAAGGATTAACAACTCCTAAGGAACAAAGGCTGGGGAATGTATCAGACTTCAGGCGGTTGCAGCCGGCGATATTCACAGGAGGAGAGAGACCACTAGAGGCCGAACAATGGCTGATCGACACCACAGATCTCTTGAATGCAGCCCGGGTCCCAAAGGAAAATCAGGTAGAGGTTGCCAAGATTCAACTAAAAGATGTGGCCAGGACCTGGTGGCTAGCTGAAGAGGCAAGAATGGAGAAACCCATCACTTGGGACCAGTTTTCTAAGAGCTTTTATAATAGATTCTTCCCTGCCACAGCTCAGAAAGAGATGGAAGAACAGTTCATCCGACTTCAGCAATGGAACCGGTCTGTGGATGAGTATGCCGCTGAGTTCTTAAGGCTTAGCCGCTTTACTTCATATATGGTGACCGACGAAGAGAAGCGGGCAAGTAGATTCCAACAGGGCTTACAAATGGATATTCAAGTCTTCTTGATTCCCCAACAACTGAAAACATATTCCCAGGTCCTCACTATAGCTCGGGAGGTGGAGCGGGGACTGGAGAAAAAGAAATTTAACCTGATAAGGAACCAGGCCATGAAGAGGCCACTTCCACAAATGGGGAGAGGAGGTCCATTCAGAGCTGCAAAAGTTCCGACAATGAGACGACCATTTCGACCAGCCCCCTTTCAGATAACCCAATCATCTCCTTTTTGTAATTATTGCCAGAAACCAGGTCACTCTCAACAAAATTGCCGTAGGGCAAATGGATTATGCCTGGTATGTGGTTCCAGTAACCATACAATAGAAGGCTGTCCCCATAAAAGGACAGGAATAGTGAACCAAGCCTTGCCAGCACCACCAATACCAAATGGACAGAGGAACAGGGACCAATGGCTAGAAGGGCCCCTCCCCCTCCCCAACAGCAAGTTATCCGCCCAGTCCAAAGGGGAGTTAGGACTGTAGCAGGTCGCGGAAGGGGACAAGCCTACAACTTGACAGCGGAAGAGGCTGAGACTTCTGAAGAGGTGGTAACAGGTAAGATCAGGGTACACTCAAAACCTGTTCTAACCCTCTTTGATTCGGGTGCTTCTCATTGTTACATATCAGATCATTTCATTGCCTTGCATTGTATACCTGTTAAGTCTTTAGACCGCCAATGGGAGATTAGCACAGGGAATGGAGTAGTCATCTCCTCTAAATTTTGTATCAATTGCCCTATAGAAATATGTAACAAAACATTGGCCATAGATATGCTCGTATTAGACACCAAAGGGTACGACGTAATCTTAGGCATGACCTGGCTCAGCAAATACTATGCGGTTATTGATTGTCGAAATAAGAAAATTAATTTCAGAATTTCACTTCAGCCTGAATTTCAATTTGACGGGGAACTTAAGTCTGCCAAGAGAAAACTCAGATGACTACTACCGAGATTTAGAAGAAGGGAGTACCAGTTTGGGATGAATTCCCAGAAGTGTTTGCTGAAATCTCAGGACTCCCACCTGACAGAATGGTTGAGTTCTCTATTGATACCATTCCAGGCACAGTTCCAATATCCAAAGCTCCGTACAGAATGGCACCCACTGAGTTAGAGATTCTAAAGAAACAGCTGCAAGAATACTCTGATAAGGGGTTAATTAGGCCGAGTACTTCACCATGGGGAGCTCCTGTACTATTGGCAAACAAAAAGGATGGTGGTAAACGGTTATGCATAGACTATAGAGAATTAAACAAAGTTACCATCAAGAATAAGTATCCCTTACCAAGAATTGATGATCTTTTTGATCAACTTCATGGAGCCCGAGTCTTTTCTAAATTAGATTTACAATCGGGTTATCATCAGCTAAAAGTAAAGAAAGAAGATATTCCAAAGACAGCATTCAGGACTCGTTATGGCCATTATGAGTTTCTAGTCATGCCCTTCGAAGTTACCAACGCCCCTGCAGTCTTTATGGATTTGATGAACAGAGTGTTTTCCGCCATATTTGGATCAGTTTGTAGTTGTATTTATAGATGACATCTTGATCTATTCCAAGAACGACAAGGAGCATGCAGAACACTTGAGGATAGTATTGCAGACTCTCCAGCAGAACAACTTCATGCTAAGCGGAGCAAGTGTGACTTCTGGTTAGACTGTATAGCTTTCCTTGGACATATGATTTCAGAAGAAGGGATTTTAGTTGACCCCAGCAAAATCCAGGCAGTGAAGGACTGGCCAATTCCAAAGACAGTAACAGAAATTAAGAGTTTTATTGGATTAGCTGGATGTTACCGGCGTTTTGTCCGAGATTTCTCTAAGATCGCAGCCCCGTTAACAAAGCTCACCCGAAAGGGGAAAAGTATATATGGACAGAGGAATGTACTACAGCATTTGAACAATTAAGAAAAAACTCATTACAGCTCCAGTCTTGAGGACTCCCTCAGGAAGAGGAGGAATGGTTATATACAGTGATGCATCCGGAAAAGGCCTGGGGTGTGTATTAATGCAACATGATCATGTCATAGCTTTTGCATCCAGGCAATTGAAACCACATGAGAGAAATTACCCAACTCATGACTTAGAGCTGGCAGCAGTAATATTCGCATTGAAGATCTGGAGACATTATCTTCTGGGAGACAAGGTGTTAATCTACACTGATCACAAGAGTCTTAAGTATATTTTCACGCAGAAAGAATTAAACATGAGACAGAGACGGTGGCTTGAATTAATGGCGGACTATGATATAGACTTATAATATCATCCTGGCAAGGTCAATACAGTACCAGATGCATTGAGCAGGAAGCCAGAAAATAAAATGCTAGTACAACTCACTCAACAGAAGGAGTTGATTCAGGATATCACAAAATTGGACTTAATGCTAGTACGAGGAACTGATAAGTCAGGACAGTTAATGACTTTTCAAATTCAACCAACCCTGATGAATGAGATTAAAGAAGCTCAAAAGGAAGACCCCAGATTACAGAAATTCAGAGCTCAAGTAGAGGCGGGATTAAGAACTGATATCCGTATTCATTCAGATGATGCACTTTATTTTAGTAACAGAATTTGTGTTCCCCAAGGAGAAGTTCGACAGAAAATTCTGGCAGAGGCACACAGTTCGGCTTATTCCATACACCCAGGGGGAAATAAAATGTATCAAGACATAAAGCAGCAGTTTTGGTGGAATGCTATGAAGAGGGAGATAGCCCAGTATGTGGCCAAGTGCCTGGTTTGTCAGCAGATAAAAATAGAACACCAGAGAACAGCTGGACTTCTACAACCCTTACCGATACCCGAATGGAAGTGGGAACATATCACCATGGATTTTGTCACGGCTCTACCCCGCAGTCCTAAGGGTAATAATGCAGTATGGGTAATCATCGATCGCCTCACAAAATCAGTTCACTTCATACCATTCAGAGTAGGTCAAACAACAGAAGTTATAGCAGACAAATATATGAAGGAAATAGTTCGTCTACATGGAGTTCCGGTTAGCATTGTATCGGATAGAGATACAAGATTCCGATCACATTTCTGGGAAAGTCTCCAAGAAAATCTAGGAACTCGTCTGAAATTCAGTACTTCATATCACCCCCAGATAGACGGACAATCTGAACGAACTATCCAAATTCTTGAAGACATGCTGCGAGCCTGCATGATTGACTTCAAAGGGTCATGGGAAGATTATCTTCATTTGGCTGAATTCTCTTATAATAACAGCTATCAGGCTAGTATCAAGATGGCTCCGTATGAAGCCTTGTACGGTAGAAAATGTAGGTCACCGTTATGTTGGGACGAAGTCGGTGAGAGAAGACTTTTGGGGCCAGATATATTAATTCAGACAACAGACAAAGTCAGAATTATTAGAAATCACCTCCGGGCAGCACAGAGCCGACAGAAAAGTTGGGCTGACACTAACAGAAGACCATTGGAATTCAGAGCAGGTGATCATGTATTTTTAAGGATATCACCAACAAAAGGGGTAATCCGATTCGGTACTCGTGGGAACTTAGTCCGAGATATATCGGCCCATTCGAGATTTTGGATCGAGTGGGAGATGTAGCTTACCGCTTGGCATTACCGCCGTCATTAGAAGGAATTCATAATGTCTTTCACATATCACAGTTACGGAAGTATGTCAAGGATGAGAGTCATATTCTAAATCACTCTGAACTGGAACTACAACCAGATCTATCTTATAAGGAACAACCGATGGCCATTCTGGACAAAAGTATCAAGACTCTGAAAATAAGGCAATACCGTTAGTATTGGTTTCTTGGAATAGGCATGTTCCAGGGGAGGCCACGTGGGAACGAGAGGATGTTATTCGAGAGCGTTACCCTCAACTATTTACATCTTAGTTGGTAAAATTCTTTCTTCCTATTCTTCTCTACCGTCATATTCCCCTTCCTGAAATTTTGAGGACGAAATTTTTGCAAGGTGGATGGATTGTAACACCCCATCCTCAGAATACGTACTCAGATGCGTATCCTGGTTTGTTAAACACTTTGTTATTTTTATTTATTATTTTCTCTTATTTATTTCTCGTACAATGGAAGTACTACATTATTTGATCTCTCTGGTAATCCAATTGGGTCAATTTTTAGTTTCAAACACTATTTCCCAATATTCTAGATTTTTCATGATTTTTCAGATTTTTTCTGAATTATTTTTTTATACCCTAAAATCGGGATTAATCGGTACCGCTGGTTTATTCCTGAATTTTTAATTTACAACTGGGGTCAAATTTTGAGAAACTGCTTTCACATATCTACTTAAAATAATATTCACTACCTTAATTCTTTTTTTGGGAATTTTCAAAATTTAACAGATTTCTGCCGGATTTGGCGTCGACCGATATTGGCGGCCGATTCCAAGATTTTTAATTTAAAAACTATAAATAATTTCTTGAAACAAATTTCATCATGATTCTTAAAATAATATTCTTGATTTTTGAGAATTTTTGCGGGTCGTTCCGAGATACTTGATTTTCGGACGATTTCGGTATTTTTCCGAAAGTTTTCCGCATCCGCAACCGAATCCCGGGAATCCGCCACTCTAATTATTTCACTTTTTCTTCCAAGAAAATATCTTCCTTTTTTTCATTTTCTTTTCCTTTTTCCTTTTCCCTTTTTCTTTCTTTCCTTTTCCTTCCACCAAATTCTCCATTCTTCCAATACTTTCTACAACTTTCCACCAAAATATCTTCTCCTTCCACCAAATATCTTCTCCAAAATATCCCAAACCACTCAAATCCCTCTCCCATCACCATGGCCGGCCAAGAGACACCTCACCTCTCCATTTTTTCAAAAAACCCCTCTCTAAATATTTATTTACATCACCTTCACAAATCCAATTCCTATATAAACCTTTCCTTCTTCATTTCACTTCATTTTTCTCTTCACCAACACCTTAACCACCACCAACTCCTCCTTCATCTCCACCACAACCACCACCACTACAACTTCTCTAACTTCCTACCTTCATCTTCTTCCTCCTCCCTCTCCATTTAAACCACCACAACTTCAACAACTCCACCAAAGTCTCCACCTTCTCCTTTACCTTTTCCAAAACTGCCACTACAACAAAACCTCTCCACAAACCACCACCCCATCATCTTCTCTTAGGGCCGGCCACCTCCTTTGGATTGGTGCCGAGCTCTTCTTCGTCGGTAACCCCTCCAGTGATTATTCCGGTAATCGTTTACGATTATTCCGGTAATCATTATGGTGAGGCTTACAACGACAACAACTAACATCACCATTACCCCTACTATTTTCCACCACCATCTTCACTTCCACCATTAATTTCACCATCACAACACCACCTCCATCTCCACTACTTCCACCTCCAAACATCACCTCCTTTACTTTCTTTTTTTCTCCACCAAATCCATCTTCTTTATCAAATACCACCACACAACAAAATCACCTTCCCTTTCCTCTCCTCCTCCCTCTCCTTGGGGCCGGCCACTCCCTAGGCCACCACCAAGGGGTGGCGCACCACCCTAGGGCCGGCGGCCACCCAAAAGGCCAAGCCCCCTTTCCTTTGCTCGCTTGGTATTTTCCTTTCCCGGGGAATCGGACGCGCAAAGCTTGAAAAGTGGCGTTTTAGGCGAGTGATTTTCCTCGCCAGAAAATAGACTTGTATTAAAATCATTATTATGTTGTCCTTGGTACCAGTGCGATGTGGTTGTACAGGTGTGTGTGTTGTAATCTGTGGATATGTCCCGGACTGATATACTGTAATGCTTGTAATAGGATAGAACAACTCGTGCGACCATTCAGCCTCCGGTCTCTCACTATCTTGAAAGAGAGGTGATTGGGACCGTCAGGTTTCTCAGCTCCATCTGGTTAGCATACTTAGCGCTCAGCGCTTTATTCACTAAATCCGTCCAGGCAAGTTGCTACCGGACCTTCCACTCGTATTCTAAAAACGAGTCGTCCCGGTAACCTCGCCAAGCGTATTAGTGTCTAAACTCTGTTCGCTGCCTATGCCTCCAGCATACTCAGCTCCACTTGGTTGTATCACTTATCACCGACATGTTACCACCCGACATACTACTACAAGATAATTGCCCCTTGTTATTACATGACTTGTCACTTGACGAATATCACCCTCTTGTCATGCTATCACTTGACACCCGGCATGATACACTTGACTCTTATGATTATCATGACAACGGGAATGATGACCTGACATCTTGATTTCATTATAGTACATACTGTACTCCTGAGATACATGTATTCCTGACTTATTCCTGCTCATTCCCGGAATCTGATAAATACATAATAAATCATAAAAAGGAACAACTTGCATCGGATCGGGGGAAACTCGCGGCTATCAATACATGTTCATGTTTACAGTGGTATTAGACATGTTGTGCAACTAAAACTTCTGGTCTGACCTGTGGGCCTCCAGGGGACCGAGGGGAGAGCTGGCTCCCTCCTTCCTGGTACCATATTAATAAGGGCATCCATAAGACCCTCCTGAATCGCCTTGCGGTAGGTTCCGTCACCAAGCAACGGAACATCCTGGGCCGTGGTCCCGGGTATGCACGGGACCCACTGTAAACATTGTTCGTTGATACCCCCGCTGGTTTCCAATAACAACCTTGCTTTACTCAGATGTGGATATATGTGTGCTGGGACGCTAGTCCACATATCTAGACATCAGGGTAAGACGAGTAATAATAATATTAAAAGATGCCAACTATGGATCCATTGTGTGCTTTACCGAGTTTGTCGATATATTCGGGTTTTTCTATTACGTTGTACCTCCTTTACATGCTTTCTCATACACTTATCTCTTATGCCACTTGGCTGTAACCTGAACAGTTGTTGGGAGGTTCTGACTCCCTTGAATTTGTATGTTCAGGTTCTGAAGCTTGGATTGAAGTGGAGCCCTCCACCAAGATCAAGTTTTCTTCTCAGAGCAGACTGACTAATCTTGGTTCCTTTTGTACCCGACTCTTCCTTCCAGCTTGCGGGACTTTCCTTCAGCTCGTGAGCATCTTGTATTCATATTGTAAATTTTACTTTTGTACCTGGCTGTGATATACGATTCATGTAATAGTATATCACACTCTGTGAGAACTTTGTAAATTGTACTCCTTAAGTTGGCATGTGTATAAATACTACGTATTGTGGTACTGTGATTCTTGCCTGTACTGATGCTTAGCGTATATACATAAGGGTACTTATGACCTGCGTATATACGTCGCAGTAATGTCTCCGTTCCCTCGGAATCGGGGCGTTACAGGCGCAATCACGTTACACATATACCAGAATCCTATATATTACAGAGATGGAGGATGGATACGCGTTACAAAAATATTGCAATTGAAAATGGCATTAGGCCTTTTCCCATTCAAGGCACTCGAGGGACAGCTAGACTGTGGATACTTTGTTTCCAAATTTAATATAATTTTTGAAATGGTGGCCGATTCTAATACCCATCTTTCAAAGTTGGATGCTGTTTTTGATAGATTTGCTGAAGAAACCAGTAACGAATACAAAACCACGTCAGTAAATTATCAATCATCACAGTCTAAAATAAATATTGGTTCTAGTGGATCCGTCGTTGTTCTACGAGTTGGTGAAGAATTGAATATACGCGATCCAATTGGTCCTATACCAACCAAAGAGCCTAGAGGTGCATCCAGGCTTAAGTCTGATTTTGAAGATTCTCTATCATAGAAGGAAGTGAAGTATCGAAAGTGTGAAAACTGTCAACAGCTGGGCCATTACAGGACTGGTTGTTCATATTGGTATGAAATTTAACCTGTTACATAATTAAATTAAAAGTTTGATGTTTCAAATTCTTACCTTTCCTTTTTAATTGCAGAGGAAATAGTTTCATGTTGCATCTACCTGGAACGAATAAAATTTTCATTTTTACATCTTCAGTCATCATCTGCGACCATGGTCGCATTGTTAAAGAACGAGGCATTTCAAGTACTGCAACCTGGGTCGCAGTGTAATAACATTTTTGATCCTTTTCAAGTGCTTTCTGTAACAGCCAATTTTTTTTATCTCCTAATTATATCAATCATCGGTCAAAAAGGAAATTCATTTTTTTTATTTTTCCTCCTTCTTGATTCAAATACTAATAATAATAATGATACCAAAGAATTAGTATTTTTTTTTTTATGAATGAATTACTTTCAGTATGGAAATATGGTATAAAAAGGAATATGTAGAATTTTTATATGGGTATCTTAAACTAGTATAAATAAGATACTAGTGTAAATAGGAGTATGTCATAGGTATTTGCAAATTTGGGTATATCTAAAGTAATTCCAAAATAAAGTATACCTAACTAAATACATAGTATTTCAATTTTTTTTTTTTTGGAGATAGTAGAGGGGGATAGGTGTGCATGTGGGGGGGGGGGAGATCTAAGGCTAGGATCACCTTGATCCTAGTCTTGGCCAAGTGGCAACTTGAGGGAGGTATCACTTTGTAAATGACAATTTTAGAAGGGCTTTTATCCAAAAGTAACCCCAAATACTTACGTTCAGATCTGGAGAGAGTCTTCTCTCTTCTCTGTAAAAACTTTTCTCCCAAACCCTAGATCCTTTCTCCTCCCACTCAAACTCTCCCTCTCTTCCTTTGCAGCCCCGGCCGGAGCCAGGGGGCGGCAGCACGCGACCGCGCGCCACCACGCACAGCCGCGCGCTGAGGCGGCGCAGCCGCGCGCGCAGCAACGCCAGGCCGCGAGCCGGCCTGGTTTCAGGGGGGAAGCCACTGTTGGCCGGAGAAGGGGAGAAAGATCAGATCTTGGGTTGATTTGCAAGGAAAAGCAAAGCCCTAGATCTGAAAAATTGGTTCCAAACTCCCAATTTCAGGGGCTAATTTGTGTTGAAGGTAAATTTGATACTTCATTAGTTCTTCCTTCATTTTAATAGATTGTGTGACTAAGAATTTTCCCTATGTCCCTTTACTAGGATTTTGGGTGGAGAAATTGAGCAAGGAGCACTAAGAGGAGATCATTATGCAAGTGAGTAGATTATTACACTCACTATGTTCTTTATAGTCATGAATTTTGAATTAAGTACTTGATGTAGGAAAGGTAGGATGGATTGGGGAAAATGTTGAAGAATAATGTAAAGTAGTGACATGTAGACTAGTCATCATGGGATTAGTGTCATGCTTATCCTCTTTTTCCCTAGAGGTTTGTGACATAAGGTTTATATGTTATATGTTAGTAACAATTAGAGCTATGTAAATTTCCATGGTAACATACATGAAGTGCATGGTTAAGGGTGGTTGATTCCTAAGTCCTTTCTAAATAAATTTGGTAGAAGGCATAAATGTGCATGGTTATTATGCTACATCCTATGTATGCGAAATATTAAATTACTAATCATGGGTAAGGGGAAAGTAAAAAGTGGAAACTCTATAAAGGGAAAGACATGTTTCCTAATACATCATGAGACTTATGCGTGTTCACATGAATCATAATTATTATGAATTATTGTGGTAATTCTTATTCAATACTTATACAATAGTATGTTAAATATGTGACTCATACAAAAGCATGTTGATTGTGTGACTTGTACAATAGTATGTTGAATATGTGACTTATACATAAGCATGTTGATTGTGTGATTTATACAATAGTATGTTGATCTCGTGACTTATACAAGAGCATGCTAATTATGTAGCTTATGCAAATGTATGTTGATGATGTGATTTATGCAAGAGTGTGTTGATTTTAAGACTTATACAATGGTATGTTGATTGCTTATGTTTGGCATAATTGCGTGGAGGAAGGGGCCGGGCGGGAGCTGGTAGGAGGGGGGAAGACGGCGATTAATGCTAGTGCATCTTTTATATAAACATAAGGAGGAAGAGGCCGGGCGGGAGCCGGTAGAAGAGAGAAGACGATGGTCATGTGAACCATACATATACACTTGCATTATATAAATATGTATGTTTACCCATATGCTATATATTATTCTTGGTTGCTTTTGCGAGGAGGAAGGGGCCGGGCGGGAGCCGGTAGGTGGGGAAGACGGGGGAAAGTAGCACCCTACGACTAGGGTGATATGTGAATGTGCCTTAGTAAATAATGAGATAGTGTATTATCTGTAGGTGTCTGAAAGTGATATTAATTAGTAAGGGCTTTGGCAAGATAAGAGCGTGTGCGTAGAGATATCCATGTAGGAAATCAATTGACGATCTTGCTCTTGTATATACTTGGAAAGAACCTTTTAGTAATTTAAAAGAAAGTCTAGCAATTGTAACTTGTAACTATTAAATTGTGTAAGGATAATAGGGGTATGTAGGAGAGGGTCACCTGATAGGGGTAAGGGTCTCTACATTCATGTAAGATCTCCTCGGGCCCCGCAAGGTATGTTGTGATAGAATATCCATGTTATCATTCTTCTAGTGCTTATGTAATTTACTCACTGAGCCGTTGAGCTCATTCCTTTTCTTTTTTCCCCTTTCAGGTCTGGATAAAGGAAAGGGCATACTATAGCATGGAAAGTAGTTATGGGCAGAACGACATACCCTTCTTAAAATGTTGTTTTTGTTTACTATATGCATATGTATGTTTTCATTTCAGCACTACCTAGTTAAATGTGTTATGATGCTACTATCGAATGTAACTCCTTCCTTGTAATAGTTTGAGATTAGAAACTTGTGGTGCATGGGATGTTTTGTGAATCTAAGACTTGTGATCATGCTTGGTAGTAATGTGTCGATAATTGATGCCCTTGATGGACATGTAATTGAACATATTTTGGAAGTGTATTGTGGAATTTTACTTAAAGATGTAATGTGGTGTTTATGAGATCTTTATACATTGTGATAAGTAGGCCTTGGAAGCTGAAACTGTTATTCTATGTACGTGGAAAGAGGCGGAATTTTAGGGGAGATGCTGCCGAATTTTTCTGGAGTAGGGGAAAGAGGAGATTTGGGGATAATTATGTGTTGCGGGACTAATCTTGCTTATTAGAAGCTGGGACCGTTACAGTTGGTATCAGAGTGTGGTTTAGGAAAGGTTAGCCTAGATAGATGTAGCATGCGGACTGATTATATAATCATGTGAAATTTGTATGTATGTTTGGGTAAGTTAGACAAGGGGTATTGGGGAGATAGTAGAATCTTAGGGTATTTGGCCCTGAAATGTATGGTATTTAACTGTTCTCTATATTTGAATTTGGGTACCCGCATACCTTAGTTCAAATGGATCCTGCAAAGGGTGTGGGCCCTTTTTGTACGGAATTCTAGTGATATGGGACACTAGAAAAGAGAGAGCAATCAAAATATCACACAAGTCGAGGTTAAACCTATTGGAAAGACAGTCGTGCCCAATGGAAATTTATGAAAGATAGGTATGATTAAAGAAGTGATGATTTTCTAACATGTCTTGTTATATATACATGCAACTTATTATTTTGGAAGAATTGGAAGACAAATCGTCTAATGTAAATCTCTTACTTCTACAGATGGGAGATTCTGAGATGATAGGATCATCATCCGATGGTTCGGGGTCGGAAGGTCTGAGTTGGATGGCGGATCACATGGATTGGGATTTCGAATCCGATGAGACTGATCTAGCTATCATTTTTAAAGGCCCTCCAGACAGTAAGGATACAGAGGTTCACATGGGACAGGATGATAAGGATGAAATCAATGAGGCGGAGAGTGCCATAGGAAATATACCAACAACTGTGGACCTGGGAGTCTTGCCCAACGATGAGATGAATCCTGAAGGAAGGATTTTCTTTGGAGGTATTTGGTGAGACTCCAGCTGGGCAGAAGACATGGATCTTTACGATAACCATGAATATTGGAGATGTGAAGATGATGCTGTCCTGGAGGAAGAAGAAGAGGATCCTGAGGAAGTAAACCCTGAAGAGGAAGAGGACCCTGAGGAAGTAGACCCAGAAGAAGAAGATCCTGAGGAAGTAAACCCAGAAGAAGAAGACCCCGAAGAAGAAGAGGACTTTGAGGGAGATGATTCTGTAAGGGACGACAAGGAGGAAAGCTTCTCGGGTTCTAATATAACCCCCTGATAAAGGTCTAGGTGGGTGGCATTTTTGGAGGAAAAGAATGTTGACTCATATAAGTGTTTTTTTTTTTTGGGTGAAAAAAAAAGTGGTTGTCTATAGCAATGTGTGTGAACGATGTATCTCCTTATGACTGCACTTGTATGTTTTGTAAGAATGTAGTCATTCTAATATAAATATTGTTATGAAATATTTTGTGGATAAATGAAATTAGTATTTTGTTTTTTTGGAGCTATTCTACTTGTTGTTATTTAGTTGCCGTTGATTAAGTTTGACTATTCTTTTAGGTATAAATGGACTTAAATTTTCTTCCACCCGATGCCAACTCGGAAGGCGACGTCCCATTGCACAGCGCAATCGGGAGCGTCCATCCCCCGGCAAGTCATGAGTTCATAAGTGAACAATCTAATGTCAATCAGAGAGTTCCAGACAGAATACTGGATTGGCTGGTACAGCTGGCAAATGTTAATAACCCTCGTAGAGCCCTTGAGCAATTCCAAAAGTTAAATCCACCAGCTTTTAAAGGAGGGGTTGATCCGATACAAGCTGAAGAATGGCTCCATCAGATCGAGAAGATACTTGATGTTATGAAATGCACTGAAAACCAATGGGTATCTTTCACCTCCTTTATGTTCCAAGGAGAGGCTGAGCGTTGGTGGGAGATGATTAAAGGAGGGGCTAAAACCTTGGGGAAGGAAATCTCTTGGAACTTTTTAGTTAAAAATTCAATGAAAAATACATACCGGGAGTGATGAAGGACAGGCTTGCAATGGAATTTCAAGACCTAAAGTAGGACCAATTGACGATGAGCCAGTATGAAGCTAAATTTACTCAACTGTCTAGATATGCTGAGAAACTGGTGTCTGAAGAGGAGGATAGGACGAAAAGATTTGTTAGGGGCTTGAAGCCTGGAATCAGGAGTAAACTGATCCCTTTCCAACTACAAATTTATAGCCAAGCTGTGGAGAAGGCCCTGGAAATTGAAAGGGACATGCAGGAAAGTCAGGAGGTAAGGACCAGGGAACTGCCTTTCATGAAGCGCCCCGGTATACTAATGCGCCAAGCTTTGGAACTCATCCCGTGAGGTCCGACAGAGGTACCGGATCTTCCTTTATGCCCACCCAGGGGACCAGGGTAAACTCATGGCCCAAGGGTAGGGGATTACCCCATTCGGCGTTACCAATGTCCTCTCCACGCTCCAGCTTTGAGGAAACCAGTGGTGTCCAAGGTGTAACCGAAGTCACACTGGCAGTTGCTCTGTTGGTAAGCAATGCTTTGCCTGTGGCAGAATGGGTCATATGAGGAGAGACTGCCCAACCTTACACGGATATCTAGGAGCTAGCAGGGGAACAGGAAGACCGACCATGGGCATTGCCCGATCAGTAGGAGGACAAGCTACCGCCTTTCGGCAACCTGTCACAGGACTCGCTCAGCCATGACTCAAGCATCAGTATAACAACCCAGAGCTCAAGGAAAATGAATGCAATAACTCCGCAGGAGGCTAGAGCATCCAATGCAGTGGTGGAAGGTACCGTCTGTGTATCTGAAAATATTGCTCGAGTATAATTTGACTCCGGTACTACCCACTCATTTATTTCTTCATCATTTGCTATAATAATTAACAAGGAATCTGAATCTATGAATTATCAACTAGTGGTTGAAATCACCTAGAGGGGGGTGAATAGGTGATAATGCTAATCAATGCACAATTTAAAATTATGAAGCAACAATCTCACAAAGCAAGTGAATATAGCAATGAATGTAGAGAGCAAGTAATAAGAGCAATGAAAATAGAGCAAGAATAAGAGCAAGTAAACCAAACGCAAACACCCGAGATTTGTTATCGAGGTTCGAGCACCCAGCTCTACTTCCCCGCCTTCCCCAGAAGGATTCCAACCACTTCCACTATCACAAAGATGTCACAAATACACCGAGTACCCAACTCCACAATCTCAAGTACAAGCAATCTCTGAGTAGTCAAAAGACCACAAACTCTCTCTTGCAAAATTCTCTTCCCTTACAAAGGTCCTTAGAGAAATAATGAGTAGGAATGAAGCTCTTGTGTGTAAGGAGAAAAGAAAATGAAATCAGAGAATTCTTGAAAGCACTTCAGAAAATGAGAGAGAATTTCAGCACAAAAACCAAGAAACCAAATCTTTTGAATACCTTAAACTTTTGGAAATTTTTGAGAATTTTTCTAGTTACCAACCTCTCCTTAAACACCCCTATTTATAGGAGAGGGCTAGGGTTAGGAGATAAAACATATTTAAGGCTAATCAGAAAGTATTAGAACCAAAACATGTCACTTAAACATAATTAAGTGAGAAAAGGACAAAAATAAACCAGCTCAGAAAACTAGCCGTTACTGTTCAAACGGCTAGCACGGTCGACCGGCCCGGTCGACCGCTAGTTCAAAGAAAATAGCCGTTGCAGGCTACGGTCGACAGGCTCGGTCGACCGAAACAAACAGACAGCTCTGCTCTCAGACCGGTCGACCGGGACGGTCGACCGTCCAAAGACTGCCAAACGTGCACAGATTTGTGCACGTTGGCCGACTTCTAGCCAAGTCGACTTGTCAGAAGACTAGTCGACTGGATGAAGTCTGGAATGGACAGAAAAATAGTTTAAAAATATTTGAAAAATCTTTTAACACTCCTAAAAATCACCAAAATAAATTTATCATTTTGCATTGATATATAAACATGTGGTAAAAAGTTTAGCTCAAATATCAATCAATATGAACTATTTTTGACTCTTATCATTTTTACCAAAAACCAAAAACTGTATTTTCTAAAACTTGGATTTTGAATGAAAAATACGTTTTGTCCAAAACTCTTCCAAATGCAAAAACATGATATTTAAACATTTTGAAGCATAATCCTATATTCATGAAACATATGTATATCAAAGTTTTTGTCATAAATTCTAATACCAAAATAAGTTTTGATAAAACACAAAACTTAAAAACACATGATTATGTATATCAAAATAAGTTTGTAGGTTGAAGATTGTATACAAACTATTTATGTTAGGAAACAAGATGTGCGCAAAAACGTGTGTGATAGAGCTTCAAACTATTCACTATTCTTTAACAAAATTCTAAACTAAAAGCAAATCTAATAAATTATCTTGAGCAAACTTGAAGTCTTGAGCCATGCGATGCCTTGCTAGAGCCTTCTCTTCTATGTTCCTTCCTTGATGTGCAAAAAGCCTTCTTTGCTTCATGAACCTAGAAATTCTTGCAATAGCTAAGCAATGGCCTCCAAATATGGTACTAACCTGAAACTTATCTAAATAAACTAATTAGTACCAAATAGCACTTATTTGTTTTGTTATCATCAAAACTCTAAACAATTGGAGAGTGTAACTTTTGGGCCAACAATCTCCCCCTTTTTGATGATGACAAAACAAATAGGCTATAAACAAAAGTATAGGGGAGGAGAAAGCTCCCCTTAAATTATGCTATATTAAACAAAGAAAAACCATGTAATTTGTAATTTGCAAGTAAACATCATGAAACCAAAAACCAAAAACACTTGCAAAACACTTAAACTCAAATTATAAGAATTCATGAAAACACATCAAAATCTCAAAACATATATAAACTCATATGGAACCAAAACCATATGAGCTCATATTTCCATACATAAACTCATTCTCCCCTTTTTGTCATACATCAAAAAGGGTTAAGAAAACATTTTATTCAATAACACAAACATTAAGTTCACCACAAATGAATGAAAATCTAGCAAAATCAAGTGGTTTAGTGAAAATACCGGCAAGTTGCAAATTCTTAGAAACATAATCAATATCTATATCTCCTTTCTCAAAATGATCTCTAAGAAAGTGATATCTAATCTCAATGTGCTTGGTCTTACTATGTTGATTTGCATTCTTTGTCATATGTATAGTACTAGTATTATCACAAATATTTTTATATGGTTATAATGCAAATCATAATCAAGGAGAGTATGTTTCATCCAAAGGACTTGTGCACAACAAGCCCCTGCGGCAACATACTCCGCCTCGGCGGTTGAGAGAGCTACGGAATTTTGTTTCCTAGAGGACCATGAAACAAGACAATTACCAAGAAATTGACATGTCCCACTAGTACTCTTTCTATCTACTCTACAACCCGCATAGTCGGCATCCGAATAACTCGTCATTGAGAAATCTCCGGTTTTCAGATACCATAGACCCATTCCAATCGTTCCCTTAATATAACGAATAATGCGTTTTACCGCAATAAGATGAGACTCTTTGGGACACGATTGAAATCTAGCACAAAGACACACACTAAACATGATATCTGGCCTACTTGTCGTCAAATACAAAAGACTACCTATCATGCTTCTATACAATTTAATATCAACATTTTTACCTTGGTCATCCTTATCAAGCTTGGTGGTAGTTGCCATGGGAGTGTTGCAAACCTTTGAGTCTTCAAGTCCAAACTTCTTTACGAGTTCCTTTGCGTATTTGGCATGACATATGAAGTTTCCATCTTGCAATTGCTTGATTTGGAGTCCAAGAAAGAAATTAAGCTCACCCATTGAAGACATTTCAAATTCACATTGCATAACCTTTTCAAATTCCTTGCATAAAAACTCATTAGTAGAACCAAAAATTATATTATCAACATAAATTTGCACAATTAAAATATCATTATCAACATGCTTAGTGAATAGTGTTGTATCTACTTTGCCTTTAATAAAATCATTTGAAATGAGAAAACTAGAAAGCCTTTCATACCAAGCTCTTGGAGCTTGTTTCAATCCATACAAAGCTTTATCAAGTTTAAAAACAAAATCGGGATGAACATGATCAATAAAACCGGGAGGTTGAGCAACATAAACTTCTTCATTTATAAAACCATTCAAAAATGCACTCTTCACATCTATTTGAAAAAGTTTAAAATTTTTGAAAGATGCAAAAGCTAGTGTCATCCGTATGGCTTCAAGCCGTGCTACGGGTGCAAAGGTCTCCTCAAAGTCAATTCCCTCAACTTGAGTGTAACCTTGGGCCACTAACCTAGCCTTATTCCTAATCACATTTCCGGACTCATCCATCTTGTTTCTAAAGATCCACTTAGTACCAATTATTGGTCTATCGTGGGGCCTAGGAACAGGTGCCAAACTTGGTTGCGCTCAAATTGATTGAGTTCCTCTTGCATGGCTAGCAACCAATATGAGTCCGCCTCGACTTCGAGGATGCTTTTGGGTTCAAAATGAGAAATGAAAGCAAAATTACCACATAGGTCATGGAGTTTGGAGCGAGTTGTTACCCCTTTAGATGCATCACCTAAGATGAGCTCCTTGGGATGATTTGTGGCATATCTCCAAACTTTAGGAAGCGGTTGAGAGCTTTCCTCCTTATCCTCTTGAACGTCACCAATTTGTTCTTGCTTATCATCCTGAGCGGGTGAGTCCTTCAAGGATAGTCTCTCCATGTCTTCACCTAATGGTTCAATCTCTACAACATTCTCAATAAACACATTAGATTCTTCAAATTTAACATGCATGGATTCTTCGATGGTAAGTGAAGATCTATTGAATACTCTATAAGCTTTACTAGTTGTAGAATATCCAACAAAGATTGCTTCATAAGCCTTAGCATCAAATTTACCCAAGTTATCTTTAGTGTTCAAAACAAAACACTTGCATCCAAAAACTTTGAAATATGAAACATTAGGTTTTCTAGAATGATACATTTCAAAAGATGTTTTAGAAGAATTTTTACATAAGTAAATACGATTTGATATATAGCATGCGGTGTTTACGGCCTCGGCCCATAGATAATGAGGGAGGTCATACTCACTTATCATTGTCCTAGCCATCTCTTGAAGTGTTCTATTTTTTCTTTCTACAACTCCATTTTGTTGTGGAGTTCTAGGATAAGACATTTCATGCTTAATTCCCTTTTCATCACAGTAAGTCATGAAGAGTTGGTTAACAAACTCACCACCTCTATCACTCTTTATTTTCAAAATCGGAAAACCTTTTCTTTTTCAACCCTTTTTCGAAAAATTTTGAAATGAGAAAAAGTTTGATCTTTGTGTTCCAAGAAGAAAACCCAAGTGAAACGGGAAAAATCATCAACTAAAACAAATGCAAATCTACTACCATTTAAGCTCTTAGTTTTAGTAGGTCCAAAAAGATCCATATGAATTAATTCTAAAGGCCTAGTTGACATGATATCCTTGATTGGTTTGAAGGAAGACTTGGTTGTTTCCCAAGTTGGCACGCACCACAAATGCGATCTTTCTCAAACTTCAAGCAAGGTATACCCTTCACCAAATCCTTAGAATTAATCCTAGAAAGATGGTCAAAAGATGCATGTCCTAATCTTCTATGCCAAAGCCAAGAATTTTCATCAAAAATATTTAAGCATTTAGTAGAACATTCCACATTAAGCATGTCAATAATATAAACATTATCATCACGAAAACGGTAAGAATACAATCATTGGATTTAATATCAAAAATCTTGCAAGAAGTATCATCAAAAATAACTTTAAGTCCACGATCACAAAATTGACTAATACTAAGCAAATTATGTTTCAAACCATCAACAAGTACAACATTTTCTATAATGGGAGATGCACCAATTTGAATGTTACCTATATCGATGATAGTGCCTTTGGAGTCATCCCCGAAGGTGACGGAGCCACCTTCCTCGTACCTTGATAGGGTTGTAAAGTTATTGATATCCCACGTCATATGTCTTGAACAACCACTATCAAGGTACCACCGCTCCCTACGTCTTGGAGCCTTGGTGTGTACCTACATCAAATAATTTAGGACTTGATTTTGGTACCCACATTTTCTTGGGTCCTAGAGGGTTAGTTTCATTAACCCAAACAAGATTATTTGATCTATTAACTTGGTCATAGCAAAATTTAGCTAAATGTCCATTCTTACCACAATATGTGCATCTATATACTCTACCATATTTAAAAGCATAGTGAGTGTGTGATTTGTGAGCATGAGAGTTGTAAGCATGAGAAGTGTTATGTGTAGTGTGAGCATGTGAATTTTTAGCATGAGAGGTGTGCTTTTGGAAAACTTTTCTTCAAGTTTCTTAGTGTTAAAAGCACAATCTTTCAAAACTTTTTCAAAATCAACCATTTTAGTTTTTAGAGAGAGGAAATTTCTTTTTCATCCACAATAGGAGATTTTCCTTTACAAGAAACCTTGTAGGCATTAAACTCATTTTGAATAGAAATAAGATTAGAAGAAATATCATCCTTTTCTTTAGAAACCATAGCAAGTTGATTTTTGAGAAAAGCAACTTCTTTTTGCAATTTAAAACATTCAATCTTCTTATTATCATAAGTTTCGGAAAGTTCAACAAAGGCATGAGCAAGAACTTCCTTACTTAATTCATCATCTTCATCATCAAGAGGTTGAGGGGTTACCTTTGGTGTGTTTGCCATGAAACACATATTCGCTACATCCGCCTCTTCCTCGGACTCGCTTTCTGAATCCCAAGTTGCCTTGTACGCTTTCTTTTCTTCCGATTTCTTTGGCTTGAAGGAGGAGGTCATCTTCTTCTTGAACTCCGGGCAATCCGCCATGATGTGTCCAGGCTTTCGGCAATTGTAGCATATAATTCTCCTCTCCTCTTTGCCTTCAAATTTCCTTCGGAAGTTGAGCTTGTTCATCCGGTACATTCTCTTCACATTGCGAACAAGTAGTGATAGCTCCTCATCTTCTTCTTCATCTTCTTCATCGTCTTCAAGAGAGGATGAAGACTTGAAGGCCAAGGATTTCTTCTTTAGTGGAGCGGCCTCTTCTCTTGCTTTCTTTTCCATCTCATGGGTTTTTAGGTTCCCTATGAGACTAATGAGGTCCATCTCATCCTTGTCGTTCAATTCTTTTAGGGTGGTGACCTTGATCTCCCATGATGTAGGAAGAGCCCGAATCACTTTCCGCACCTTTTGATCATTGGAAATATCATCACCTAAAGAAGAAAGACCATTGGTGATTTTAGTAAATCGAGTAATCATACAATCAATAGATTCATCATCAATCATTTTAAAAGACTCATATTGGGACCTCAAGAGATCTATCTTAGCTCTCTTGACTTGTGAAGTCCCTTCGTGTGTGACCAATAAGTGTTGCCAAATCTCATAGGCGGATTGGCAATGAATTACCCGTGTAAGGTCATCCTCATTCAAGGCGGTTAAGAGGGAATTTTGGGCCTTGGAGTTAGCCTCATATTCTCTAAAGTTGAAGTCGGTCCATGTGCTCTCATCACAATCGGGTGCAACATAGGGTTTGGTCAATGATTTAGCCACTAAGCTACCTAAGGATTGCAAAAAGATAGTCATCCTAACCTTCCAATAGGGAAGTTGAGTCCATCAAATTTAGGAGGGGTTTTGATGTTATCGGCCATGTTTACTAGTGATGACAAATGGAATGCAAATGTTGATTAGCAAATTTTAAGGATCTCTCTATGGATGTTAAGCCAAAACCTAGAGTCCAAGCTCTGATACCAATTGAAAATCACCTAGAGGGGGGTGAATAGGTGATAATGCTAATCAATGCACAATTTAAAATTATGAAGCAACAATCTCACAAAGCAAGTGAATATAGCAATGAATGTAGAGAGCAAGTAATAAGAGCAATGAAAATAGAGCAAGAATTAAGAGCAAGTAAACCAAACGCAAACACCGAGATTTGTTATCGAGGTTCGAGCACCCAGCTCTACTTCCCCGCCTTCCCCAGAAGGATTCCAACCACTTCCACTATCACAAAGATGTCACAAATACACCAGAGTATCCAACTCCACAATCTCAAGTACAAGCAATCTCTGAGTAGTCAAAAGACCACAAACTCTCTCTTGCAAAATTCTCTTCCCTTACAAAGGTCCTTAGAGAAATAATGAGTAAGAATGAAGCTCTTGTGTGTAAGGAGAAAAGAAAATGAAATCAGAGAATTCTTGAAAGCACTTCAGAAAATGAGAGAGAATTTCAGCACAAAACCAAGAAACCAAATCTTTTGAATGCCTTAAACTTTTGGAAATTTTTAAGAATTTTTCTAGTTACCAACCTCTCCTTAAACACCCCTATTTATAGGAGAGGGATAGGGTTAGGAGATAAAACATATTTAAGGCTAATCAGAAAGTATTAGAACCAACACATGTCACTTAAACATAATTAAGTGAGAAAAGGACAAAAATAAACCAGCTCAAAAAACTAGCCGTTACTGTTCAAACGGCTAGCACGGTCGACCGGCCCGGTCGACCGCTAGTTCAAAGAAAATAGCCGTTGCAAGCTACGGTCGACAGGCCCGGTCGACCGAAACAAACAGAGAGCTCTGCTCTCAGACCGGTCGACCGGGACGGTCGACCGTCCAAAGACTGCCAAACGTGCGCAGATTTGTGCACGTCGGTCGACCGACCCGGTCGACCGACTTCTAGCCAAGTCGACTTGTCAGAAGACTAGTCGACTGGATGAAGTCTGGAATGGACAGAAAATAGTTTTAAAAATATTTTGAAAAATCTTTTAACACTCCTAAAAATCACCAAAAATAGTTTTATCATTTTGCATTGATATATAAACATGTCGTAAAAAGTTTAGCTCAAATATCAATCAATATGAACTATTTTTGACTCTTATCATTTTTACCAAAAACCAAAAACTGTATTTTCTAAAACTTGGATTTTGAATGAAAAATACGTTTTGTCCAAAACTCTTCCAAATGCAAAAACATGATATTTAAACATTTTGAAGCATAATCCTATATTCATGAAACATATGTATATCAAAGTTTTTGTCATAAATTCCAATACCAAAATAAGTTTTGATAAAACACAAAACTTAAAAACACATGATTATGTATATCAAAATAAGTTTGTAGGTTGAAGATTGTATACAAACTATTTATGTTAGGAAACAAGATGTGTGCAAAAACGTGTGTGATAAAGCTTCAAACCTATTCACTATTCTTTAACATAATTCTAAACTAAAAGCAAATCTAATAAATTATCTTGAGCAAACTTGAAGTCTTGAGCCATGCGATGCCTTGCTAGAGCCTTCTCTTCTATGTTCCTTCCTTGATGTGCAAAAAGCCTTCTTTGCTTCATGAACTTAGAAATTCTTGCAATAGCTAAGCAATGGCCTCCAAATATGGTACTAACCTGAAACTTATCTAAACAAACTAATTAGTACCAAATAGCACTTATTTGTTTTGTTATCATCAAAACTCTAACAATTGGAGAGTGTAACCTTTTGGGCCAACAGTGGTGTCAACCCCTATAGGCGCGAGAGTGACAACTAGCGAATACTATAAGGGATGTGAAATCATTATAGGAGAAATGAATACACAAGCAGACCTGATTAAATTAGGAGAGATGGAATTTGACATCATCCTAGGAATGGATTGGTTGTCAACATATCGGGCTCATGTAGACTGTCACCAGAAGAGAATAATTTTCAAGTTTGAGGGAGCTCCAGAAAGAGCCTATGAAGGGGTGAAGGATAAAATTTACACTCCAATCATTTCAGCCTTGAAGGCCACTAAACTATTAAGGCAAGGGTGTCAAGGATTCCTGGCAACCATTATTAGTGAAGACAAGATGATAAATATTGAAAACATAGAAGTTGTATGGGAATACCCTGATGTATTTCCGGAAGATCTACCCGGCTTGCCCCCAGATAGGGAAGTAGATTTTTCCATTAATCTTCTACCAGGACGGGTCCCATATCCAAGGCACCCTATAGAATGTCACCCGCAGAAATGAAAGATTGAAGGACCAGCTGCAAGAGTTACTAAGTCTCAGATTTATTCGGCCAAGCGTATCACCTTGGGGTGCTCCCATGTTATTTGTTAAGAAGAAGGATGGGAGCATGAGGCTGTGTATAGACTATCGCGAACTGAACAAGGTCACTATCAAGAATTGATATCCACTGCCGAGGATTGATGACCTTTTTGACCAACTTCAGGGTGCCAGCATATTTTCCAAGATAGATCTGAGATCTGGATACCATCAATTAAAAATTAAGCCGGAGGATGTTTCTAAAACGGCCTTTCGGACCAGATATGATCACTATGAGTTTTTAGTGATGCCATTTGGTCTGACCAATGCTCCAGCAGCATTTATGGATCTGATGAATAGGATCTTCCAACCATATCTAGATCAATTTATGGTGGTCTTTATTGATGACATACTAATCTACTCTAAAAGCAAAGAAGATCATGAAAGTCACTTAAGAGTAGTATTACAATTATTGAGGGAGAAGCAACTCTATGCAAAACTTAAGAAGTGTGAATTTTGGCTGGATAAAGTTGGATTCTTAGGTCACATCATAGATAAGGAAGGAATATCAGTGGATCCTGCGAAGATCGAGGCGATTAAGGAGTCGCCTTGACCTACCAATGTCACGGAAGTGCGAAGCTTCCTAGGATTGGCTGGGTATTACCGGAGATTTGTGGAGGGATTCTCCAGAATAGCGGCATCCTTATCACAATTAACCAAGAAAGGCCTCAAATTCCATTGGGGAGATAGTCAGGAAAGAAGTTTCTAAGAATTAAAGGATAAACTAACATCGGCCCCAGTCCTAGCCATGCCCACTGGAACTGAAGGCTATGTTGTTTACAGTGATGCGCCAAAGTCGGGGCTGGGGTGTGTATTGATGCAACATGGCAGAGTAATCGCATATGCTTCTAGACAACTAAGGAACCATGAGAAGAATTACCCTACACATGATCTCGAGCTAGCTGCAGTCATCTTTGCCTTAAAAATATGGCGACACTACCTTTATGGGGCCTCATGTGATATATATACAGATCATAAGAGTCTAAAGTATATCTTTACCCAAAAGAAACTGAATATGCGTCAAAGAAGATGGTTGGAGTTAATGAAAGACTACGATTTGGCTATTCATTACCACCCCGGGAGGAAGGCCAATATAGTGGCAGATGCCCTTAGTAGGAAGTCTGGAGGATCCGTAGCAGTATTACTAACACAACAGGATGACTTGTTAAAAGATATATAGCGGATGCAATTGGAAATTTTGGTAAAGGAAACCCGGAGGGGGATGGGTCAGGTAAATCAAGTCAGCATTAATTTTGACCTCCATAAAGAGATTAAAGAAGCACAACTAAAGTATGATCAAGTAATTAAGAATGTGGAAAGGGTGCAAAGAGGTGAAACTCAAGATTTTTCCATTGTTAATGACTTGCTAAGAAAGGGAAGCCGAATATATATACCTTCAGATTTTAAACTCAAGGAGCGAATTATGACTGAAGCTCATTGCACTCCTTACACCGCACATCCTGGAGCAACCAAGATGTATCAAGATCTACGAACAAACTTTTGGTGAGAAGGAATGAAGAAGGACATAGCTAAATTTGTACAAAGATGTCTGGCATGCCAACAAGTCAAAGCTGAACACAAGAAGCCCCCGGGACTCCTTATGCCGTTGCAAATCCCTGAATGGAAGTGGAGCAACATTACTATAGATTTTGTAACAGGACTCCCTAGATCCCCTCAAGGATATGATGCCATATGGGTGATAGTCGACCGACTCACAAAGTCCGCCCATTTCCTACCCATTCGAATAAATTATTCGATGGACAGATTAGCCCAAATCTATCTCCGAGAGATAATCAGAATTCATGGAGTACCTGAGACAATTGTGTCAGATCGAGACCCTCGATTCCAGTCAAGACCGTGGATCAGTTTATCCCAAGCTTTGGGCACTAAGCTACATCCAAGTACAGCTGCTCATCCGCAAACCGACGGACAATCAGAAAGAACTATTCAAATATTAGAAGATATGCTGAGAGCATGTGTATTGGATTTCGGAGGCAATTGGGAAAAATACCTACCATTAGCAGAGTTTGCATATAACAATAGTTATCAATCCACTATTGGGATGCCGCCATTTGAAGCCTTGTACGGTAGGAAGTGTAGATCTCCGATTTGTTGGGAGGAGATGGGAGACCGAACATTGTTCGGAACTGATATAGTGCTAGAAACAATAGAGAAGATCTGGATAATTAGGAAGAGAATGAAGGCGGCCCAAAGTAGATAGAAGACATATGCAGACCGGCGCCGGAGACCCTTAGAGTTTGCAGAAGGCGACAAAATTTTCTTGAAGATATCACCAATGAAAGGAGTGATACGGGTTGGCAAACGGAATAAGTTAGACCCCCGTTTTATCGTGCCTTTTGAGATATTGGAAAGAATTGGACCTCGGCCTACCGGTTAGCATTGCCACCAGAAATTGAGAAGATACATAATATATTTCATGTGTCACAATTAAGGAAATACATACTAGACCCCAGTCATGTCCTTAGTTATGAAAAACACCTAGAGGGGGGGTGAATAGGTGTAATTGCTAATCTAACAATCTTTTTAAAACTAAGATGGATGAATGATGCAACGATCTCTCAAAACAAGACTAAGAGCCGAATACCCCGTGAGAGGTTCTGAACTCCTTCCTCCTGATTCCCCTTGAATGGGTTAGAGGTGCGCAATGCAACCTTGTTGTATGGGAATTGATCGAACAAAGAATGAATAATATGCAATGATGAAATGCACACAAGATATATCACAAGTATCACAAACTAGAGGCAATAACACAAGGTAAGAAAATTAGATCTCAAGCAAGTAATTGAAGGCAATAGAGTGCAAGAGAAATTTAAAGCGAAATGGACACAAAGCAATCGCAAACACAAAATGTTTGTTTCGAGGTTCGAGCCACCGCTCTACTCCTCGCCTTCACCTCCGTGAAGGGTTTCCACTATCCACCGAGGACGCTTACAACGGTCTACCAAAGACCCGAGCACCGAGCTCCACCACTTACAATAACCTCTACCGAAGAGGTGTCTCCACAAGAACAAGAAGAACACAAGTAACCAAAGTGATCACAACAAGATCACTAAACTTCTTACAAACTCTCACTCTTTTACAACTTCCTTATAGATTGAGTAGGGAATTTTGGCTCTAAGAAGTGTAGTGAGAAAACTTAGTTGTAGTGATGATTTTTGCTAGAGAACACAACTGAAAACAAGCTCAAGAAAGAATGAAAAATGGAGAGCTTAAAAACTTTTCTTCTCTTTTAAAACTTAAGTATTTTTCTTAGTGAAAATGCAAGAGACCTATCTCCTTTATTTATAGGGAGAGGAAAGGGTTAAAACTCATTTGTTTTAAGCTTATTTGCTCTGAAAAAGATATCCAAAAACTCAGAAAAAGTCTGTTAAAACAGATTACAAAAACAGATTCCAGAAATACACAAAAGAGGAAAGAGCCGTTGGGGTTCTGCAGGCTTGGCGGTCGACCCGTCCGGTCGACCATCCGCCTAACTGGCAGTAGCCGTTGGGCTCGGGTCGACCGCTTGAGTCGACCGTCCTCTAAGAAGAAATACAGGTTTCTGAAGGCGGTCGACCCGGCGGTCGACCCAGAAAATCCGAGAGCTAACCTGCAGACAGTCGGTCGACCCGGGCGGTCAGCCGACAGACATGCACAAGCGTGCATGTCCTGTGCAGGTGCCGGTCGACCGGGCCGGTCGGTCGGTCTAGCCTGAAACAGAAAATCAGCAGGAAACCAGAACTTAGAATTTTTGTTGTAAAAAATGTTTTGAAGTAAAGAAAACTAAGTATCATGCTAGAAAGAGTATACATGATTTTTAAACATGATATATATACCTTTGTAAAACTTAGAGTCATGTATATTTATTAAAGCATGAAACTTAGAAACACAAAGTTTTAAACATGAAAACTTGTATACAAAAATGTGTGTGTGTATCCTAGAGCCAATTTTCCAAATTCAACCTTTAACAACTATTTCTTACATTGGTTCTAAGGACTACAAGTTCTTCAAGTGGGCTTCTCCATATGATCTTGAAAACTTGATTCTTGAGCCCGAATTGAGGTGACTTGAGTCAAAACACCTTCCTTTAGGGAAGAAACCTTCTAGTTTCATTAGAACCCTGAAACACACTAAACCAATAAACAATATTAGTACAAGTAACTAATATGTTTTGTAATTATCAAAACACACTAAAAACGGTTGATTGTAACCTTGGGCCAACAATCTCCCCCTTTTTGATGATGACAAAACATATAAGTTATTTAAACAAAAATGGAAGAAGAGCTTGGAAGCTCCCCTCAAATAATGCTATGTATAAAGAATGACTATGAAAAGCAAGATACATAAAGCATTGAAAACACAATAGTTTTTGTCAAAAACTCAAAAAAACACTAAACACAACAAACTTATTCTTTTTCTCCCCCTTTTTGTCATACATCAAAAGGGTCAAACAAAACAAAAACAACAAAATGTTTTTAAGAATCTATAATGCAAACATTCAACTCACCACAAATAAAAGAGAATCTAGCATAATCTAATGGTTTAGTGAAAATATCGGCAAGTTGAAAATCGGTAGAAACATAATCAATATCAATATCACCTTTCTCATAATAATCTCTAAGAAAGTGATATCTAATGTCAATGTGCTTAGTTTTACTATGTTGATTTGCATTCTTTGTCATATGAATAGTACTAGTATTTGAAAAACACCTAGAGGGGGGTGAATAGGTGTAAGTGCTAATCTAGTGACTAAATGCGCTAAATGCGGAAGCTAATGCAAATTTTGCAATCACACTTAATACAATCAACAAGTGTAGCCGAATTCCCCGTGAAGGGCTCTGGACTAACTCCTCTTGATTCCCCTTGAATGGGTTGAGGTGCTATGTGAAGCTCTTGTTGATTAAGTACAAGTGAGGCACACACACAATCAAGCCAAGCATATAAGGATGAATAGCAATATGAAATAATGCAAGGCAACACAAGCAATGAATGATATGACAATATGAATGAATAATGCTTTGCACAAATGTAAAGAGAGAGAGAGTTGAGAGACAAGTGGATCAAACGCTAAGACAAGATATGTTTCGAGTTTCGAGCACCTTGCTCTACATCCCCGCCTACACCACCGTGTAGGATTTCCAATCCACTATCTCCCACCAAGGGAACCTCTACCGAAGAGGATTTGTTACAACTCTAGGAGTACCAAACTCCTCTCTCAAACAACCACCTCACAACCGAGGGGTAGGCCCGTAGCCAATACAACCAACAACCAATACCTCTACCGAAGAGGGTTTACAAACCAACACTCCACCTCTCACTAGAGGGAGCAAACCAATCACCCGATCACCTCTACCAAAGAGGGATACAACAAGAATAAGGGTGTATACAACAAGTGGTTCCAAAGACCACAAACAATCTCTCTTTGTCTTTTCTCTTTTTCCACAAAAACAAGATCCTAATAGATTAGGATAGAAGATAGCTCAAGTGTGGAAAACTAGGTGTTTTTGGAAACAAGCAACAAAGAAAATACTTGGGAAAATTCTTGTAAAAGATAGAGAATGAAAACCAATACAAATATCCCAAATTCCTATTTTCTTTGATTTTCCAAAAACTCAAAACAAGAAAGATGAAATCTTTTTGGCTCAAAAACTCTTTTGAAAACTTGTTTAAACACTAAACAAACTCTAAAAATTTTCTTATCAAAACAGCCCAAGAGATGGGGTATTTATACCTCCATCAGAAAACTAGCCGTTTGGCTGATGTGGCAGCCTGACAGGCTGATGGTCGACCGGCCAGGTTGACCGCCAACGGTCAGAATTGTGACCGTTGGGCAACCACGGTCGACAGGCACGGTCGACCCAAACAAACAGAGAGCACTGCTCACAGACCAGTCGACCCGGACGGTCGACCGTCCCAGTGTCTCCAAACGTGCACAGATTTGTGTACGTCGGTCGACCGGCCTGGTCGACCGACTTCAGCCAAGCCGACTAGGTCAGTTGACTTAGTCGACTGATTGAAGCCTGAAACAGAAATCTGGGTCAGAAAAACTGGGAAAAATATTTTATAAAAATCTTTTATCTTTTCTGAAAATCCCATAAAACTTATTTTAACATTTTATATTGAAACACAGACAAGTGATAAAAATTTCAAGACATATATCAATCATATCAATTCATTTTTGAGTCTTGCAAATTTTATCAAAAACAAAACTTGTATTTTTATCAAACTTGATTTTTCAATACATGAATAGGATAGTCAAAATAAGTTTGTCTAAAAAGTTTAAAGCAAGTATGTATATCTAGAACATATCTAATATACATAGAAATAGAGTAAACTTGTTTTGATCTACTATTCATGAAAACCAAATCCAAAACATGAAAACGTGTGTGTTTGTGCACTTGAGCATATCAACTATACTAAGCTTTACAAATTGATCTAAAACACACTATCTAAATATGGATACCTAAGTCTTCTTGATGATCTTCATCTTCAAGTTGACTTGCTCCAAAACTCCATCCATGGGCTAGGCAAAGTGTGATCTTGAAGCTTTGGCCCTGGAATCACTATGAAAAGCTTCTAAACTCCTTGTTGAAGCTAATCACCAACTAATATCTTGGTTAATGATCTGAAACTTAAACAACACAAGATTATTAGTAAACATAACTACATGAGTTAATCATCATCAAAACTAGGGTGGAAGGCCTTTGGGCCAACAATCTCCCCTTTTTTATGATGACAAAACTCATGGAGTTATATATGTATGGATTAAAGTTAAGCTTCAAAGAAGCTCCCCCTTAACTCATGCATAAACAAATAAACAATAAATATGCAATGAATGACAATGCATACCAATTTAAACTTTCAAACAAACATGAAACACAAATCTTTATGTATTATTGTTATGCATGAATATGGTGATTCCAAAACATGCATACTCAAAATATGTATGCATCATCATGCATAAAACACATAAACATGTTCTAGAAGCTCTAGATACCAATTAAATTAATAAAACATTAACAAAACACTAGATGCTTTAGATATCAATAAAACTTAATATATGCAAGAACATAAGTATGCATATATAAAACTCAAATTATTCTCCCCCTTTTGTCAATCATTAACAAAGGGGTAAACAATCAAAACAATAAAATGAGGGGTAAAAATCTTTCTCCCCCTTTTATGTCAATCAAAACAATAAAACAATGTTCTCCCCCTTTATGAAATACTAACAAAAATTATGCGTAGGCTTGTAATAAGATACCAATTGAAAATTAAATCAATTGAAATAAAGTTGAAGCTCAAGCTCTAGCATAAACAAGATTTGTGCGAAAAAATTATATCTTAAGCACAAATAAAACAAGTATATGTGTATGAAATAGAATGAGTACCAATAGAAAATATACATACACAATAAACATATGAGTATACACAAAGGATCAAAATTGATACCATTGAAAGAGTTCAATGATACCAATTGACATAACAATAAAAGCATGGTATAACTCATATAACTAATCCTCCCATCTCATGCACAAGTGTAAAATAATTTTTAATATAAACATACAAGGCATAGACTCCCATCCAACCTCCCGTAAAGGGTAGGGGTTTTCAAAAATAGATTTGAAAATAAGCTTGGTTTGAAAAACTCTACCAAAAGAAGAATACCGTAACTAGTTAAATGGAAAATCTTTTAAACTAGTACGAAATCCTTCAAGTAAGGAATACAACAAATTAGTTTTTCATAAAACACATGTAAATCACATAGCACTTAAAACACTCTAATATCCATAAAGTCCATAAAATTTTCAAAAGAGGTGAGTGCACTAGTGTTATGTGGAACATGGTATCATGAAAATGTCAATAAAGCTCAATATTCCTTTAAACATGAAAACATGAAAATCATCAAAACTTATTTAATCTTCAATGGCATATGTATGTCATGTACAAATTAAAATATACATACATATCCAAACACAAAGAGTCCACAAATATATATGCATAAAGGCATGTGGCTCAAAAAGGATAAACATGTATATCTAATAGTTTGGACAAGATAAACATATACATGAAGTTAAACAATTAAACACAAAATCAAGAAAAACTAAATCTTCACCAAAACAAATTTCATTTCAAGATATATGTATGAATTGTCAACACAATAAGTATACATACATATCCCTAAACACAATTGAGTCCATATATAGATTTGCATGAAAGGCAGATGACTCAAGGGGTATACATGTATATCTTAGAGTTTGGCAATAATACACATATACATGAAGTTAAAACTCACAATCATAAAACAAATCCAAAAATAGAATACAAGTTTGAAATGTATGAATCATCAAAACTAGACTATACTAGCACATGTAATGGATTCAAATAAGCAATCAAGCCCAACATATATAGATTTATTTGTGGCCCACTATATGCACAAGTATATACTTAGTCTTAATGAAAACTAATATCTAAACAAGTACTCTTAACATGAAGCATCAAAACACAATATAAAAATCATCATGATAAAACTAAAACATGATTACTATGTAAATTCACATGTATTAGATTCATGATGTACATTATAACTTAAACAAAAGTGAGAACACTAAGGATGGGTTCATATAAGCATGTGTGTCTCAAATACTATACATGTATGTCAAGGATCTAATAATCATGGTATTTACATACTAATCCATAGACATCAAAAACATGCTATAAACAATGAAATGGAAAGCATGTAAACAATAAATGGGAGTAAAGGATTGTTACCAAAACCTAGAAGGCAACTTCCCTTGTCTCCAAAACATGGTGGTCATCTCCACCAAATCTTCCCTTGAAAGTGATGCATCCAATTGATTTCCTTTAAGTCCGGAACGCATCCACTCCAAGGTGTCATCACTCTCACGTCATGTGAGAGCCCACACCTACATTAAACAAAGGAGGGGTGGTCTTTGGTACCCATATCTTATTGGGTCCATGGGGGTTAGTACCTTCTCTAACCCAAACAAAATTCTTTGCTAAATTAGGAGTATGTAATCTATCATAGCAAAATTTAGCAAGGTGGCCTTTACGACCACAATGTGTACAAGTGTACACATGAGCATACATGTGATGAGAGTGTCCGTGAGGAGCATGTGTATGCCGTGGGGGGTGTGCATGAAAAGATGGAACTTGTTTCTTTCGAACCAAGGATTCCAAGCGTATGATTCATGGCACATTGGCTCATAGTGGAGCCCAAACAATCTACTCTCTTCTTAAGCATGGATATATCTTATTCAATTAAAGAAGAGGTGGCACATGCAATAGGTGAGGTGCGTGATACTACCCTAGCATGGCAAACATGTGCATCAATCTTATTTTGCAAAACAATATTTTTATCTAAACAAACATTCAAATCATTTGAAATAGAAATTATTTTATTTTTCAAAGCAACATTCTCTTTTAAAACAAAATCAATTTTTGAAGATAAGTTTTCATTTTTCTTCAAATATTTTCACAATCATTATTGTTTTTCAAAAACTCATTTTCTTTAAGTGCAAGTTCTAATTGAGATCTCAATGAATCCCTTTCATTATAGACCTCAACCTTCTCTTGCAAAACATTGTTAAGTCTAGCATGCAAACTCTTATTTTCTTTTTCAATTTCTACACTCTTCTCTTTCAACAAATTATATTTTCTATTAATTTTTCACATACAATTGATAGTTCTTCATTCAAGGCATGAGGATCAACATAATCATTTGAAGAACTAGCACAATCATTACTATCTAGTTGAGATTCCGAATGTACCTCAAGGGAGTCATTTCCTTGGACCATTAAGCATTGAGAGTCGGATTCTCCACTAGACTCCTCCGGTTGATTTGGCAATTGAAGCTTGGAGGTGGTGGTTGTCAACAAATTCCACACTGCAAAGGCGGAATCAATGTTAGAAACACGTAAAAGATAATCTTTAGACAATGTGCTTCTAATGGCCTCAAGGGCTTGTGCATTGGCCCCTATATGATTGCGATCTCCAAGATAGCATTTCTTGGTGGCCGCAAGAAAGACATGCAAACCTAGGGTCTTTAGGTACATGGACATCCTATACTTCCAAACAACAATGTTGGAAGGGTCAAAGCAAGGTGGGGTCATGAAGTCCATGGTAAACTATATGAGTGTGCAAACAAGCAAATGCAAACAATAGACTAGCAATCAAATGGATCTCACTCCTAGGATGTTAAGCCTAATATCAGGAGCACTAGTTCTGATACTAATTGAAAAACACCTAGGGGGGTGAATAGGTGTAAGTGCTAATCTAGTGACTAAATGCGCTAAATGCGGAAGCTAATGCAAATTTTGCAATCACACTTAATACAATCAACAAGTGTAGCCGAATTTCCCGTGAAGGGCTCTGGACTAACTCCTCTTGATTCCCCTTGAATGGGTTGAGGTGCTATGTGAAGCTCTTGTTGATTAAGTACAAGTGAGGCACACACACAATCAAGCCAAGCATATAAGGATGAATAGCAATATGAAATAATGCAAGGCAACACAAGCAATGAATGATATGACAATATGAATGAATAATGCTTTGCACAAATGTAAAGAGAGAGAGAGAGAGAGTTGAGAGACAAGTGGATCAAACGCTAAGACAAGATATGTTTCGAGTTTCGAGCACCTTGCTCTACATCCCCGCCTACACCACCGTGTAGGATTTCCAATCCACTATCTCCCACCGAGAGAACCTCTACCGAAGAGGATTTGTTACAACTCTAGGAGTACCAAACTCCTCTCTCAAACAACCACCTCACAACCGAGGGGTAGGCCCGTAGCCAATACAACCAACAACCAACACCTCTACCAAAGAGGGTTTACAAACCAACACTCCACCTCTCACTAGAGGGAGCAAACCAATCACCCGATCACCTCTACCAAAGAGGGATACAACAAGAATAAGGGTGTATACAACAAGTGGTTCCAAAGACCACAAACAATCTCTCTTTGTCTTTTCTCTTTTTTCACAAAAACAAGATCCTAATAGATTAGGATAGAAGATAGCTCAAGTGTGGAAACTAGGTGTTTTTGGAAACAAGCAACAAAGAAAATACTTGGGAAAATTCTTGTAAAAGATAGAGAATGAAAACCAATACAAATATCTCAAATTCTAATTTTCTTTGATTTTCCAAAACCCAAAAACAAGAAAGATGAAATCTTTTTGGCTCAAAAACTCTTTTGAAAACTTGTTTAAACACTAAACAAACTCTGAAAATTTTTTGTCAAGAGTCTTGTCAAAACAGCCCAAGAGATGGGGTATTTATACGTCCATCAGAAAACTAGCCGTTAGGCTGATGTGGCAGCCTGACAGGCTGACGGTCGACCGGTCCGGTCGACCGCCAACGGTCAGAATTGTGACCGTTGGGTAACCACGGTCGACCGGCACGGTCGACCCAAACAAACAGAGAGCACTGCTCTCAGACCGGTCGACCCGGACGGTCGACCGTCCCAGTGTCCCCAAACGTGCACAGATTTGTGCACGTCGGTCGACCGGCCCGGTCGACTGACTCAGCCAAGTCGACTAGGTCAGTTGACTTAGTAGACTGATTGAAGCCTGGAACAGAAATCTGGGTCAGAAAAACTGAGAAAAATATTTTATAAAAATCTTTTATCTTTTCTGAAAATCCCATAAAACTTGTTTTAAACATTTTATATTGAAACACAAACAAGTGATAAAAATTTCAAGACATATATCAATCATATCAATTCATTTTTGAGTCTTGCAAATTTTATCAAAAACAAAACTTGTATTTTTATCAAACTTGATTTTTCAATACATGAATAGGATAGTCAAAATAAGTTTGTCTAGCAAGTTTAAAGCAAGTATGTATATCTAGAACATATCCAATATACATAGAAATAGAGTAAACTTGTTTTGATCTACTATTCATGAAAACCAAATCCAAAACATGAAAACGTGTGTGTTTGTGCACTTGAGCATATCAACTATACTAAGCTTTACAAATTGATCTAAAACACACTATCTAAATTATGGATGCCTAAGTCTTCTTGATGATCTTCATCTTCAAGTTGACTTGCTCCAAAACTCCATCCATGGGCTAGGCAAAGTGTGATCTTGAAGCTTTGGCCCTGGAATCACTATGAAAAGCTTCTAAACTCCTTGTTGAAGCTAATCACCAACTAATATCTTGGTTAATGACCTGAAACTTAAACAACACAAGATTATTAGTAAACATAACTACATGAGTTAATCATCATCAAAACTAGGGTGGAAGGCCTTTGGGCCAACAGTATTATCACAAAATATTTTAATATGATCAAAATGTAAATCATAGTCGAGGAGAGTATGTTTCATCCAAAGAACTTGTGCACAACAAGCTCCGGCTGCAACATACTCCGCCTCGACGGTTGAAAGGGCTACCGAATTTTGCTTTTTGGAAGACCAAGATACAAGACAATTACCTAGGAATTGACATGTTCCACTTGTGCTCGTCCTATCTACCCTACAACCCGCATAGTCGGCATCCGAAAAACTCTTCATTTCAAATAGTCCGGTTTTCGGATACCACAAACCCATTTCAATAGTGCCCTTAAGGTATCTAATTATGCGTTTAATCGCAATTATATGAGATTCTTTAGGACAAGATTGAAAACGTGTAAAAAGACAAACGGAAAACATAATATCCGGCCTACTAGCCGTCAAATACAATAAACTACCTATCATGCTACGATAAAGTTTAATGTCTACACTTTTACCTTGTTCATCCTTATCAAGCTTTGTGGTTGTTGCCATGGGAGTTTTGCTCACTTTAGATCCTTCAAGCCCGAACCTTTTGATTAGTTCCTTTGTGTACTTGGCTTGATTTATGAAGATCCCATCCTTCCTTTGCTTGATTTGGAGTCCAAGAAAATAGTTGAGTTCCCCCATCATAGACATTTCAAATTCTTCCTTCATGCATGATTCAAAAGCTTGGCAAAGAGATTCATTAGTAGAACCAAAAATAATATCATTTACATAAATTTGCACAATAAGAATATCATTTTCTACATGTTTTGTAAACAAAGTTGTGTCAATTTTTCCTTTCTTAAAACCATTTGAAATTAAAAATGAAGAAAGTCTTTCATACCAAGCCCTAGGGGCTTGTTTTAAACCATAAAGAGCTTTATCTAATTTAAACACAAAATCCGGATGTGTAGGATCAACAAACCCGGGGGGTTGTTCAACATACACCTCCTCTTCAATAAAAACCATTTAGAAAAGCACTTTTAATATCCATTTGAAATAATTTAAAATCTTTATATGAGGCAAATGCTAGTGTCATCCGTATGCTTCAAGCCGTGCTACGGGTGCAAAGGTTTCTTCAAAATCGATTCCTTCGATTTGAGTGTAACCTTGGGCAACTAACCTAGCTTTATTCCTAACAACGTTACCCGATTTATCCAACTTATTCTTAAAGATCCACTTAGTACCAATTGTTGGTCTATCGTGGGGCCTAGGAACAAGGTGCCAAACTTGGTTGCGCTCAAATTGATTGAGTTCCTCTTGCATGGCTAGCAACCAATATGAATCGGCCTCGGCTTCGAGGACGTTCTTGGGTTCAACATGAGAAATAAATGTATAATGTCCACAAAAATCATGAAGTTTAGAGCGAGTGATTACCCCTTTTGATACTTCACCTATGACGAGATCCTTGGGATGATGAGGATTGTATCTCCAATCCTTTGGAAGTTGTTGAGTAGGCTCCACTTCAATTGATTGAATTTCATTTCCTTGAGCCTCTTCTACTTTAGCTTCACTTCCTTCATCATCCTTTGGCTTGTCTCCTATAGTAGGTGTATCCTCCAAGGTCACTTTCTCCAAGCCTTCATCCAATGCATCTATTTCTAAAACATTCTTAACAAACAAGTTAGATTCTTCAAACTTAACATGTATAGATTCCTCAATAGTCAAAGATCTATTGAAGATTTTATAAGCCTTACTAGTGTTAGAATAACCAACAAAAATAGCCTCATAAGATCTAGCATCAAATTTTCCTAAATTATCTTTTGTATTTAAAACAAAACATTTGCATCCAAAGACCTTGAAATATGAAACATTTGGTTTTCTAGAAAAGTACATTTCAAAAGAAGTTTTTGAAGTATTTTTACACAAGAAAACACGATTTGATATATAGTATGATGTATTAACGGCCTCGGCCCACAAACAATGTGGTAGACCATATTCACTTAGCATTGTCCTAGCCATCTCTTGTAAAGTTCGATTTTTCCGTTCAACTACTCCATTTGTTGTGGAGTTCTAGGACAAGAAAGTTCATGCTTAATTCCATGTTCTTCACAAAAAGTGGTAAAGGGTAGGTAATGAACTCACCTCCTCTATCACTTCTTATTCTTAAAATTGAAGACTCTTTTTCCTTTTCAACTCTTTTCTTAAAGGCTTGAAAATGTGAAAAGGCTTAATTTTTGTGTTCAAGAAAGAAAACCCAAGTAAAACGTGAAAAGTCATCAACCAAAACAAATGCAAAACGATTCCCACTTAGACTTTTGGTTTGAGTAGGACCAAATAAATCCATATGGATTAACTCCAAAGGACGTGATGTCATGATATCCTTGATTGATTTGAAAGAAGAATTGGTTTGTTTCCCAAATTGACATGCGTCACAAACCCGGTCCTTTTCAAAATTCAAGCAAGGAATACCTTTCACCATTTCCTTTGTCTTTAACCTAGATATATGGTCAAAAGAAATGTGGCCTAATCTTCTATGCCACAACCAAGAGTCATCATTGAGGGCTTTTAAACAAGTAATATTACAAGACATATTAGACATATCAATCATATAAACATTATTTTCACGAAAACCGAAAAACACACAAGTATTAGATATTCTATCAATTACTTTACAAATTACATTATCAAAAATAACATCAAAACCTTTATCACAAAGTTGACTAACACTCAAGAGATTATGCTTGAGTCCATCAACTAAAACTACATTTTCTATTAAAGGGAATGTACCAAGTTTAACATTACCAATACCGATGATTTTACCCTTGGCATCATCTCCGAAGGTGACGGTGCCACCTTCATGGTATCTTGATAGGGTTGCAAAGTTGTTGATATCCCAAGTCATGTGCCTTGAGTAACCACTATCAAGATACCACAACCCTCTACGTCGTTGGGCCTTGGAAAGTACCTACATCATTTAACAAATTCATTTACTTTGGTACCCAAATTTTCTTGGGTCCTTGAAAGTTAGTGTTTCGAACTCAAATATTATGACGAGATGCATTTAGTCTATCATAGCAAAACTTAACTAAGTGACCTTACGGCCACAATATGAACATGAAAACACTTTACCATACATGAATGCATGATGAGTGTGTGAAGTGTGAGCATGTTTTGGGGGTTTGCCACGATGTAAAGGTTGTGTGGTATGAACATGAGCATGAGCATGGAAGGCATTTTTCTTTGGGGCTTGTTTCTTAGGAAACATGGCCTCAATTTTCTTTTTATCAAACTCACAATTTTTCAAAACAATTCCTAATGAGTTTATTCTTTCTTTAAGCATGGTAATCTCATTAGAATCAACTAGTGGGGACTTGCCTTTACAAGAAATCTTGTACTTATTAAAATCATTTTGAGTAGTAACTAAAGTAGAGAGCAAGTCATCTTTTTCTTTAGAAAGAGTAAATACTTGATGATTAAGAGACTCATTTTCTTTTTTCATTTTTAAATACTTTTTCTTTAGGAAATCATAATTATGTGATAATTCTACAAAAGCTTCTCCTAGTTCATCCATGGAAAGTTCATCATTAAGAGAAGTGGAAGGGGTTACCTTGCTTGTGCTTTCATTTGCCATGAAGCACATGTTGGCGGTGTCGATTTCCTCCTCGGATTCGCTCTCAGAATCCCATGTGTCCTTCAATGCTTTCTTCTTGTAAGGCTTCTTTGAGGTGGTGGGCTTTACCTTATCCGGGCACTCCGCAACAATGTGTCCCGGTCTTTGGCAATTGAAGCAAATTATCTTTCTTTCTTCTTTGCCTCCTTGCCATCTCCTTCTTCCTTGGAATTTAGCCTTGTTGTACATCCTCCGGACGTTCTTCATAAGAAGTGAGAGCTCTTCGTCATCTTCTTCTTCATCGTCTTCGTCGGAGTGTGTGGATTGACTTTTGAAGGCTATAGTCTTCTTTTTGGAAGGAGCCATGTCCTCCCTTGCTTTCTTCTCCATCTCATAGGTTTTGAGGTTCCCAATGAGGCCAATTAGCTCCATCTCTTCCTTGTCATTGAGTTCCTTCAAGGTTGTTGCATTTACTTCCCATGAAGGAGGAAGAGCCCGGATGATCTTTCTAACTCTTTGGTCATTATCATGCCATCACCTAGAGAAGAAAGTCCATTAGTAATCTTAGTAAATTTTGTAACAATATCATTTATGGTTTCATTCTCTTGCATGCAAAAGTTTTCATATTGGGACCGAAGAAGGTCTATCTTAGCCCTCTTCACTTGTGAAGTCCCTTCATGTGTAACTAGCAAATGTGTCCAAATTTCATATGCGGACTTGCAATGAATAACTCTAGCTATATCATCATCATTAAGGGCTTGAAGGAGTGCATAATGAGCCCTAGCATTGGCATCAAATTCCTTAGTCTTTATTTCGGACCAAGTGGATTCATCACCGGGGGTGCACTAAAGGGTTTGGTCACGGCCTTTGCAACTCGACTTTCTAGAGATTGCAAGAAAACGGTCATCTTAACCTTCCATATGGGAAAGTTAAGACCATCAAACTTAGGGGGTGTCTTAATACCATCGACCATCTTTACTAAGTGAGAATGAATGAAATGATTAGCAATATTAGGATCTCTCTAAGGTTGTTAAGCCAAGAGCCTAGAGTCCTAGCTCTGATACCAATTGAAAAACACCTAGAGGGGGGTGAATAGGTGTAATTGCTAATCTAACAATCTTTTTAAAACTAAGATGGATGAATGATGCAACGATCTCTCAAACAAGACTAAGAGCCGAATACCCGTGAGAGGTTCTGAACTCCTTCCTCCTGATTCCCCTTGAATGGGTTAGAAGTGCGCAATGCAACCTTGTTGTATAAGAATTGATCGAACAAAGAATGAATAATATGCAATGATGAAATGCACACAAGATATATCACAAGTATCACAAACTAGAGGCAATAACACAAGGTAAGAAAATTAGATCTCAAGCAAGTAATTGAAGGCAATAGAGTGCAAGAGAAATTTAAAGCGAAATGGACACAAAGCAATCGCAAACACAAGATGTTTGTTTCAAGGTTCGAGCCACCGCTCTACTCCCTGCCTTCACCTCCGTGAAGGGTTTTCACTATCCACCGAGGACGCTTACAACGGTCTACCAAAGACCCGAGCACCGAGCTCCACCGCTTACAATAACCTCTACCGAAGAGGTGTCTCCACAAGAACAAGAAGAACACAAGTAACCAAAGTGATCACAACAAGATCACTAAACTTCTTACAAACTCTCACTCTTTTACAACTTCCTTATAGATTGAGTAGGGAATTTTTGCTCTAAGAAGTGTAGTGAGAAAACTCAGTTGTAGAGATGATTTTTGCTAGAGAACACAACTGAAAACAAGCTCAAGAAAGAATGAAAAATGGAGAGCTTAAAAACTTTTCTTCTCTTTTAAAACTTAGGTATTTTTCTTAGTGAAAATGCAAGAGACCTATCTCCTCTATTTATAGGGAGAGGAAAGGGTTAAAACTCATTTATTTTAAGCTTATTTGCTCTGAAAAGATCTCCAAAAACTCAGAAAAAGTCTGTTAAAACAGATTACAAAAACAGATTTCAGAAATACACAAAAGAGGAAAGAGCCGTTGGGGTTCTGCAGGCTTGGCGGTCGACCCATCCGGTCGACCGTCCGCCTAGCTAACAGTAGCCGTTGGGCTCGGGTCGACCGCTCGGGTCGACCGTCCTCTAAGAAGAAACACAGGTTTCTGAAGGCGGTCGACCCGGCGGTCGACCTAGAAAACCGAGAGCTAACCTGCAGACAGTCGGTCGACCCGGGCGGTCAGCCGACAGACATGCACAAGCGTGCATGTCCTGTGCAGGTGCCGGTCGACCGGGCCGGTCGGCCGGTCTAGCCTGAAACAGAAAATCAGCAGGAAACCAGAACTTGGAATTTTTGTTGTAAAAAATGTTTTGAAGTAAATAAAACTAAGTATCATGCTAGAAAGAGTATACATGATTTTTAAACATGATATATATACCTTTGTAAAACTTAGAGTCATGTATATTTGTTAAAGCATGAAACTTAGAAACACAAAGTTTTAAACATGAAAACTTGTATACAAAAATGTGTGTGTGTATATCCTAGAGCCAATTTTCCAAATTCAACCTTTAACAACTATTTCTTACATTGGTTCTATGGACTACAAGTTCTTCAAGTGGGCTTCTCCATATGATCTTGAAAACTTGATTCTTGAGCCCGAATTGAGGTGACTTGAGTCAAAACACCTTCTTTTAGGGAAGAAACCTTCTAGTTTCATTAGAACCCTGAAACACACTAAACCAATAAACAATATTAGTACAAATAACTAATATGTTTTGTAATCATCAAAACATACTAAAAACGGTTGATTGTAACCTTGGGCCAACAAGTTACTCACCACTACAACTCCAAGAAGATTTATCATATACGGTGGAGCCAGTGCAAGTTTTAGATCGTAAAGAGAAACAATTGCGGAACAAAGCTGTTCCATTGGTGAAGGTATTATGGAGAAGCCAGGAGATCGAAGAAACTACCTGGGAACCAGAGGAGGATATGCGAAAAACCTACCCACAACTTTTCCAAGGTACGTCGAGCTTCGGGGCCGAAGCTCCCCTAAGGGGGGTAGAAATGTAACAGCCAATTTTTTTTTATCTCCTAATTATATCAATCATCGGTCAAAAAGGAAATTCATTTTTTTTTTATTTTTCCTCCTTCTTGATTCAAATACTAATAATAATAATGATACCAAAGAATTAGTATTTTTTTTTTAGAATGAATTGCTTTCAGTATAGAAATATGGTATAAAAAGGAATACGTAAAATTTTTATGTGGATATCTTAAGCTAGTATAAATAAGATACTAGTGTAAATAGGAGTATGTCATAGGTATTTGCAAATTTGGGTATATCTAAAGTAATTCCAAAATAAAGTATACCTAACTAAATACATAGTATTTCAATTTTTTTTATTTGGAGATAGTGGAGGGGGGTAGGTGTGCATGTGGGGGGGGAGATCTAAGGCTAGGATCACCTTGATCCTAGTCTTGGCCAAGTGGCAACTTGAGGGAGGAATCACTTTGTAAATGACAATTTTAGAAGGGCTTTTATCCAAAAGTAACCCAAAAGAGTCTTCTCTCTTCTATGTAAAAACTTTTCTCCCAAACCCTAGATCCTTTCTCCTCCCACTCAAACACTCCCTCTCTTCCTTTGCACCCCCGACCGGAGCAGGGGGCGGCAGCACGTGACCGCGCGCCACCACGCACAGCCGCGCACAGCAGCGCGCAGCCGCGCACAGCCGCGCGCTGAGGCGTCGCAGCCGAGCGCACAGTAACGCCAGGCCGCGAGCCGGCCTGGTTTCAGGGGGGAAGCCATTGTTGGCCGGAGAAGGGGAGAAAGATCAGATCTTGGGTTGATTTGCAAGGAAAAGCAAAGCCCTAAATCTGAAAAATTGGTTCCAAACTCTCAATTTCAGGGGCTAATTTGTGTTGAAGGTAAATTTGATACTTCATTAGTTCTTCCCTCATTTTAATTGATTGTGTGACTAAGAATTTTTCCTATGTCCCTTTACTAGGATTTTGGGTGGAGAAATTGAGCAAGGAGCACAAAGAGGAGATCATTATGCAAGTGAGTAGATTACTACACTCACTATGTTCTTTATAGTCATGAATTTTGAATTAAGTACTTGATGTAGGAAAGGTAGGATGGATTGGGAAAAAATGTTGAAGAATAATGTAAAGTAGTGACATGTAGACTAGTCATCATGGGATTAGTGTCATGCTTATCCTCTTTTTCCCTAGAGGGTTGTGACATAAGGTTTATATGTTATATGTTAGTAACAATTAGAGCTATGTAAATTTCCATGGTAACATACATGAAGTGCATGGTTAAGGGTGGTTGATTCCTAAGTCCTTTCTAAATAAATTTGGTAGAAGGCATAAATGTGCATGGTTATTATGCTACATCCTATGTAAGCGAAATATTAAATTACTAATCATGGGTAAGGGAAAGTAAAAAGTGAAAACTCTATAAAGGGAAAGACATGTTTCCTAATACATCATGAGACTTATGCGTGTTCACATGAATCATAATCGTTACGAATTATTGTGGTAATTCTTATTCAATACTTATACAATAGTATGTTAAATATGTGACTCATACAAAAGCATGTTGATTGTGTGACTTGTACAATAGTATGTTGAATATGTGACTTATACATAAGCATGTTGATTGTGTGATTTATACAATAGTATGTTGATCTCATGACTTATACAAGAGCATGCTAATTGTGTAGCTTATGCAAATGTATGTTGATGATGTGATTTATGCAAGAGTGTGTTGATTTTAAGACTTATACAATGGTATGTTGATTGCTTATGTTTGGCATAATTGCATGGAGGAAGGGGTCGGGCGGGAGCCGGTAGGAGGGGGAAGACGGCGATTAATGCTAGTGCATGCTTTTATATAAACATAAGGAGGAAGGGGCCGGGTGGGAGCCGGTAGAAGAGAGAAGACGGTGGTCATGTGAACCATACATATACACTTGCATTATATAAATATGTATGTTTACCGATATGCTATATATGATTCTTGGTTGCTTTTGCGAGGAGGAAGGGGCCGGGCGGGAGCCGGTAGGTGGGGGAAGACGGGGGAAAGTAGCACCCTACGACTAGGGTGATATGTGAATGTGCCTTAGTAAATAATGAGATAGTGTATTATCTGTAGGTGTCTGAAAGTGATATTAATTAGTAAGGGCTTGGGCAAGATAAGAGCGTGTGCGTAGAGATATCCATGTAGGAAATCAATTGACGATCTTGCTCTTGTATATACTTGGAAAGAACCTTTTAGTAATTTAAAAGAAAGTCTAGCAATTGTAACTTGTAGCTATTAAATTGTGTAAGGATAATAGGGGTATGTAGGAGAGGGTCACCTGATAGGGGTAAGGGTCTCTACATTCATGTAAGATCTCCTCGGGCCCCGCAAGGTATGTTGTGATAGAATATCCATGTTATCATTCTTCTAGTGTTTATGTAATTTACTCACTGAGCCGTTGAGCTCATTCCTTTTCTTTTTCCCCTTTCAGGTCTGGATAAAGGAAAGGGCAAACTATAGCATGGAAAGTAGTTATGGGCAGAACGGCACACCCTTCTTAAAATATTGTTTTTGTTTACTATATGTATACATGTATGTTTTCATTTCAGCACTACTTAGTTAAATGTGTTATGATGCTACTATCGAATGTTAACTCCTTCCTTGTAATAGTTTGAGACTAGAAACTTGTGGTGCATAGGATGTTTTGTGAATCTAAGACTTATGATCATGCTTGGTAGTAATGTGTCGATAATTGATGCCCTTGATGGACATGTAATTGAACATATTTTGGAAGTGTATTGTGGAAACTTACTTAAAGATGTAATGTGGTGTTTATGAGATCTTTATACATTGTGATAAGTAGGCCTTGGAAGCCGAAACTGTTATTCTATATACGTGGAAAGAGGCGGAATTTTAGGGGAGATGCTGCCGAATTTTTCTGGAGTAGGGGAAAGAGGAGATTTGGGGATAATTATGTATTGCGGGACTAATCTTGCTTATTAGAAGCTGGGACCGTTACACTTTCCATCTATTATTCTTTTGTCAGCAGTTGTACTTTAAAATTTCACTGCGATAATGTAACATGCATATATATTTTAGTTTTTAATTCATTGAATATGGACTGCGATCAGGGTCGCAGATCATATTTGACTATATTTGAGAGCGACTTTGGTCGCAAATATAATAAGTGTATTTTCATATCTGCGACCGGAGTTGCAGATTTGGTTTCAGTGGAAAATTTTGTTGCTTTTCAAGTGTCCCCCGTCTCTTATTATTATGTGTGTTTTAGTTCACTGAACATAAACTGCGACCATAGTCGCAGTTCATATTTGACTATTTAACATCGACTTTCTCACAGTCTACAGCATTTGCAGAAAGAACAGTGTATTTTCATAATAGCGACCAGAGTCGCAGTTTAAATTTCACGAGAAAGTTGGATTGTTTAATTCTCAACTTTGAATGAAATATTACATAAAATTCTTTAATTATGTTACCAATTTAATATGCTGAAATATGGTTAAAATTAAATTGTATATTGTGAAAATTAGACCCTTTCAATTTTACACTGCGACTTAGGTCGCAGTTTGCAATTTATTTATCTCAGTTGTTGATTATGAATTTTTTTATTGACTGCGACATTAGTCGCAGTGTATCCCCTTTTATTTAATTTTAACATTTTTGTGACTTAGATATTGGATCACATTGTTGACATGTAAGTTCAACATAGCCCATTATAATTTGCTCCTGTATCCATGTTCCAACAACCATAAGAATTAAATTAGTAAAACATTGCAACCAATAAAACTAAAATTATAGAAAAGAATTTATATTTAACACAATTAACATTACAAAAAAGACTTAAATTTCTTAAAACAAAATACATATTTAAAAGTACTAATCTAGTCGTCTTCATCATCACCATCATAATCAGATTCGTCATCCATATTATGACAGTGTTCGTCTTCCGTATCGCTTTCCTCCTTTTCATCCTCATTACCGCCACTCTCCGGCTCACTTTCTTCCTCTTCACAACGATATTTTGTATCATCTATGAACTCACAGAATGGGTCGTCTGCATCAAGCTCATCCTCTGACCCGTAGCGAGGGAACGATTCGGAACTATACATTCAATCATCATTAGATGATTGGCTTCTTTCTGGTGAAGATGGTGGAGAAGACATTTTTGAATCTTTTTTCGAAAATTGAAAGAGACGAACTTTCAGAAATATAATTTAATTTGTTTGTTATCCTACAATGGACACCCTTTATATATAAATAATCTAAGAATTTCAAAAGGTTTATGCTCTCAAATGATGTGAACATAGCGTAAATTAATTATCTGTCTTTTTCCTAAAAGTGTATACTTTCAGGTGACTGTTTAGTTTTCAAAAATAGGCGAAAAGTTAATATATTTTTACATGTGCTTACTTTTTACTTTGAATACGACAAGACTATTATTATTTTAGTTTATTACGGTAGAAAAAGACAGGGAGGATCGTGTTTACTTTTCGTTAAATTAATTATTTTAATAAAATTTAAAACATATATCGTTATGCGTATAAAAACTCTGGGCAATGCAACCATGGTCGCAGTGCGATCTGAAATATGATTCATTCACTGCAATCGCGATCACTGTCTCAATTACATTAATAGAATGCTAATAAATAGATAAATTTTTTACAGACAAAATTATGCATATTGTGACCATTGTCGCATTATAAGAAGTAGATACAACTTTCCAGTTCATGACTGCGACTTTGATCGCAGTACAAATTCTGAAATCATTATTTTTTGCTAATATCACTATGACCTAAGTAACATGCACTCTGTTACAGCTATAGAATGGACATAAGAAAATCTCAGTAGATTGTATAACAAATGAATAAAAATGTATACAAATTACATTAATAAAAATGTATACAAATTACAAATTTGTAAAACAGACCTGCCTTACAGATAGGATACATTTATAATAAAAAAATAATGTATATGAATGAATTAATAATATTATAATGAATAAATTAAGTAAATTTTCAATCTTCAAATATCATCCTTCTTATAAATTCTATTTCTTCATCCCAACTTTTCTCTCTGTTTGCAAGTAATATGTATGCAAGCTAGCTTCTTAGTTTCTTTATAATGGCCGTCATCACAGTATCAACTGTTGATGGAGAACCAAATGCTATACTTTCGATGTACTTGCATATATACAGCGCAATCAACACTGAAATTGTACAGAAAAATCATTAAATGAGATTAGATTTTTGTACTCAAAATAATCGGAAAATATGTTGGGTAAATGTCAGAAAAAAATACCTGTTTGCTTGTTTGTGGACATCTTGCGTATTTTATATATGATTTTTTTTCATCTTTTTATTGAAATCAATTTCAAAAATTTGTAATAACCTTTCTTTCTGCAATGTCAATAGAAAAAATATCAATATTAATCAAATTAAATGCAAATATTCAGTAATTGCAAGATTAAAATTAGCTCACCATTATTCTTACATTTGTTTGATAAAGCTTTAATTATTATTTGATTTTTCTGCTGGACCAAAGAGTTGTAAAAAATTCACTTTGTGTTTGGCAATCAAATAACAACAAGGTCCAGTGAAATCCAGCTTCCTTGACACTGTATTTGTGATTGATCGGAAAGAACATGTACTGCACATCACTTGTCCAGATTTTCAACAACTGCTTGATGAAATAATCTTTAAGATCTTTATCTTTAAATACAACACCGTGCTGTAAAAAACAAAATAAATTCAAACATTTTTATATATGTAATAATTAAATGCAATCAAAATATCAAAACGACATGAAAATTTAAACATTTTTATTTTTATTGCTAATCTGGTAGTAGTTTGATTGATTCTACCAAGAAAACAAACTGCGACCAAGGTCGCTGTGTTGTTATTGTTAATTATTTTTTTCGCTGCGACCTTAATCGCATTCGTCAGTATTCAGGTTTAAATTTTTAGGATTACTTAAAAAATGCGACTGCGACTAAGGTCGCAACCTTTATTATATTAAGATTCATGTTTAATACACTCAACTACGACAAAGGTCGCTGTGTTGTTATTGATTAAGAATATGTTTGTAGCGATTGCGACCAAGGTCACAACTAGCAATATTCAGATTATTTTCTATAATTACTTATCAACTGACCAACTGCGACCAATGTCGCAGACAAATCATTATGCCTTATCAGCAGTAAAAACGACTAGTAGAATTTTAAGCATCAAAATTTGAAAGTAGTACATTAATTAGAAATTTGATGTTCTAATTAACTATAAAGGAGAAAATAGATGTTTACCCAAGCTTCGCTTCGAAAGAATATACTTTTTAATCCTCCTCTTTTCTCTAGATGCTTCATATAGAAATAAATTATATTAGCATCTAAATCTCTACTAAGTATTAGGTCCTCAATGTCATTTTTTTCAACCATTATTCCGTTGTCAGTATCCTGATATGCAGTAGAACTGTAAGAAAAATAAAAAAATGTTAATAATTAGATTGCTCTAATATAAACATCTTATATTTTTATGTAATTTTAAATAAAATTAATTAACTTACTTAGAGGAGGCTTTGTCTAAGAAATTTTTGATGAGAGCTTGTTGATGTGGCTGCAGAATTCTGTATGCAGTGGTTTCAGTCAATTTTCAGATTTTTGGCTGAGTGTCAAAACCAGTGGCAGAAGTCTGAGCCGCAGGCTGTGGAAGAGGATCTTCATTATTTTTCTTTTTTTGTTTCAAATAAACGAAGTCGGAGTCATCGCGATCTCTTTCAGCGTGCTTGCGTTCTTTGACTCCCATTTCTATCGTTCCTTTAGAGTAATCTAAAACTTTTCCTTTGAATACTTGCTTCTGAGCCAGAGTTTGTTCTTTTATTTTTTCTTCAGAAGTTCTGTCTTTTTGGAGTTCAAGTATTTGTTAAGTTAAATTTGAAGAAAAAGTGAGGAAATCTTCCCCAACAATACTTACTTCAAATTCAAAACCCTTGAAATTCTCCTCTTTCTTTTTCTTCTGCTCTTCTGCCTGTTTCTCCATCTGCTCCCTCATCCTTTTCTTCTTCTTCTCCTCTTCCTCCTTCCTCCTCCTCTCCTCTTCTTTCATCCTCTCCTTCTTCTATTCTAACTCTTCTTCCTCTTCTCCTCTAGAATTTTATGGTTCTTCTCCTCCTCCGTCTTCAACTGCCTCTTCTTTTCCTCCTCTTCCTTCCTCCTCTTCTCCTTCTCTTGCTCCTCCTCTTCCTTCCTCCTCTTCTCTTTCTCCTCCTCAGCAGTGGCTACTCTTATCAGCTCTTCTTATTCTTCTTCTTTCACTTTTAATTTCGTCTGCTGCTTTTTAAATTTTCTCCTCTCTTCTCTATCTTCTTTTTTCTTTAATTCAGCCTTGAGAGTTTTATCAGTCTCTATTTTTTTCAATTTTTCGTTCTAGCTCATAAACATATGCTCTCAAGTACTGATTTTATTCCTTAAAGTTTCAATTTCTTCAGCTTGTTCTTCCCGTGGTACTGGCAAATATCCTGTAATAGTTTGCTCTTATTCACTCATCGGTTTCTCAACTATTTCGACAGACTCTGGCTCTGTTTCCACCGAAATGTTAGCTTTAATATTTATATCTTCTTCCTCTTCCTCTTCTTCTTCTTCTTCATCATCATCTTCTTCTCCTTCAACAGGAAGGCCAATCATATTTCTTTAATAATTGGAAATGTTGGTCAATCGACAAGAAAATCTGAAATAAAAAAATAAACTGAGATCTTAGACAAATCTTATAGTTATATCACAGATGAATGAAACATTTACTAGAATAGCTATCAAGGAACTGTGACCATGGTCGCAGTCATAAACATTAAATCCGACAAGTAAATCCATACTGCGACCATAGTCGCAGCATAAATCAATGAAATAAATATAACTACGACTATAGTCGCAGTTTACTTACAACGAGTTATCAAGGAAATGCGACCATGATCACACACCATTGTACTTTAATCAAATGAAATGCGACCGTGGTCGTAAACATTAAATCAGACAAGTAAATCCCATCTTACTTGGACATGGTAGCAGTTTATTTACAACGATTTTCAAGCAAATACGACCATGGTCGCACACCATTATACTTTAACCAAATGAATGTGACAATAATCGCACTTAATTTAAATGTATAAAATTTTAATCAACAGTATATAGTCGCTAACTATTAAAAGCTTATGATATCTACGTCAAGATCATTTAGATCAATTTCAGTCAGAATTCTGCTAATGTTTTGGAGGTCCCATCTTACTGCCCGTGGGGTTTTGTCCTCCAAACTAGACCTCAGCTCAAAAATAACATGCCTTTCACAAACCAATACTGTAAAATGTATTATTACATTAGTTTACATAAACATTGACAATATATAAGAAAATTTCAACAATGTTTGCCAACTATGATATTCATACTTACAATAATTTGCACAGAGCATCCTTGCAGCTCATATGTGTTTGAAGATGTCCATTGACTCAATCAGAAATTATCAAACAGTTTTAGCCCAGCATATTGTCTTCATCAGCTGCATTTGACAATTTGTTCCACAATATACCACGGCACCGTGTATTTATTGTCAGAAAAGAATAGAGTGGCCGACATATATAGGACATTATTATTGTAAAGTCTTGAGCTGCAAGTTTTTGTATGTCTCTCATAATTTAACTTAAAGTCAGTTGCTACTCAAACTGTTCATTCTTGGTTACATTTAATTCAGTCCTCCTTCTTTTTGACCAGAAGATCATCCAAAGCTTTTTCAATGGATACTTTCATGATCTTCTTTATATTAGGAAAATAATATTTTATAACCCCATATCCTTCATTGTACAGGTCTTATTCATATAAAATCCGCCCCATTGATAAGTAGACAAAAAGTAAGGGCAACATGCTCTACTGTTAACTTAATTTGTTTGCACTCAATTCTAAAGGTCCTTATATTCCTATCATACTGGTCTACAATTTTAAGCGCACTGATATTTGATTTTAGACCTTTTTCAGCACCAAACTCCTTATTGTAGAAGGTCATGAAGATTGGGCCAAACGGGGTCTCCTTCATCGCATTTACAAAATCGGCATGAATATGTTTTTTTAATTTTCTAATGAATTCGCACATAGGCTTTAGGCTCGATCTCATAGGACGAACCTTCAGTTCTTGTTTACCTATAGATGCAGAAATATTAAAAATATTAGTAAAAAATACCGATCGCAGTACGTTTATTTAAAAGTTTAAAAGAAAAAAAGACTGTGACCTTGGTCGCAATAGTCTTTAATAAACTATGATACACTGCGACCAAAGTCGCACTGCAATTTTATAATTAACCAAAATAATTTACCATGAAGGGGCTTTGTATCATCATACTGCGACTAGGGTCACAATGTTCAATCAAGCTAACTTATTTAACAGACTGCGATCGTACCCCTAGAAAGGAGAAACGAATGACAACACTGCGACTTCAGTCGTAGAGTTTTCTTAAAATAAACCTTAAAAAATGGATGTGAATAATTTTTAAATCAAATAATTTTTAAAAGTCTGCGACCAAGGTCGCAAAAACCTAAGACGCTAATTCAGATAACTGCGAGCCAAATCGACATAAAAGGAAATGAAAAAAAATTTGAACTCGGTCGCTGTGTTAAAAAATTTAAAAATTTAAAATAAAATCTCTAAAATAAAACTCTTTTTATCTTAAACTTTAAACTTGATTTAAATTTTCAGTGTAAAAAAAACAGTTTTAAACCGCATAAATATAATTATTTTTTATGATTACCCCTTTAAATTATAAAAGCGAATATTTCTCTCTTATTTGCGACCATGGTCACAAGTTTTGAAAAAAAAATATTTAACTATTTTTTAAAAAACCAAGAATCTTGAAAATTTTAAAAAAAATTTCGTAAAAAAAAATTCATCAGACACTTTTAATTTATGTTAAGTTAAAATACAAATATTTCTGAAAAAAAGTAAAAAGGGAATCAAAACTGAAAAAAATATAACGATTAAAATTTAAAAACCCTAAAAAAAAAATCTAGGTTTCCCCATTACCTTTTTTCGTGGTTGATTTCTTTGGCGCCATCTTTAGCAGATAATTTTTTTAAAAAACTATTTTTTGAACGAAAATGTACAAAAAATTTGGGAAACAGTAGCACTAAATTTTTTTGATTGATCAATTGATAATTTCAGAACTGCAAATTGATTTGAAAAGAAAGGTTTTACATACAGTAAAAAGTTATGAGGGAGGGTATTTTCGTCAAAGCGATTCTTGAAGTGACTGATACTAACTCGGGCGGGAATTTTTTATTTTTGGTTTTTGTCCGCCAAAATTAATGTCAAATTCGTGACTATTATGTTGCCACGTCCCGCCGGCTGAGAAACTCTCTCAGCTATTGGCTGAGATACAGTAACCCCTATATATATATATATATATATATATATATATATATATATATATATATATATATATATATAGAGAGAGAGAGAGAGAGAGAGAGAGAGAGAGATAGACTTGTATCCTTTCAAAAGGATTTGATCCGGATCCTTCCCACTCAAATTCAACCCTCCAACATTCGAATACAAGATCCACTCCATTGAAGTTGATCTATACTATTTCAAGTATCTATAAACCAAAAATCAAGTGTTTTAAATACTTTTGCCCATCCATCAAGCGACGCAAAATGGACGGCCGAAAGTAGTGAGTTGGTTAGATCTATGTCTTTAGACATACAAATTCTCAATCCGGCCATTTAATTATGATCTAAACATTTAAAACCCCTATAAACTAATTTTTGTTAGATTTCAAATGTTCTACACCGTTAAACTAACCAACTCACTATTTAGGCCGTCCGTTTTTCCCCTACTTGATGGATGGGAAAAAAGTATTTAAAACACTTAATTTTTGGTTTATAGATACTTGAAATAATATAAATCAACTTCAACGGAGTGGATCTTGTATTCGAATGTTGGAGGGTTGAATTTGAGTGGGAAGGATCCGGGATCAAATCCTTTTGAAAGGACACAAGTCTATCTCATATATATATATATATATATATATATATATATATATATATATATATATATAGGAAAAAATGCTCCTAGTAGGTCTCCTTAGAATCTAAGGAGGAAGTCTAAAATACAACCATTGATCCTAAAATGATTGTGTATAAAAAATCAAGCACTTTTGATACTTTTTACCCATGCATCAAATGGTTACAAAATGAACAGTTTTTCAATAATAGAACAAATGACGCTGTTGATCGATGGGTTAAAAAAAGTTCAAACTACATGGTTTTTTATATATAAGAATTTTAGGACATGAAAATCCTAATAAACGGAGTGGATCATTCATATGAATGGTACATGGTGAGTTCTAGGCTTCCTCCTTAGATTTTAATCTAAGGAGACCTACTAGGAGCACTTGACTCATATATATATATATATATATATATATATATATATATATATATATATATATATATATATATATATATATATAAAAACTTTTGACCGGGGTTGCCAACCCCGGTCGAACAGAAAAAGATCCCCGCCAACGCCAGTGCCACGCTGGCAGTCAGTATTGATGTGACCTGTCAGAAGTCTATGCTTAAAAATATTTTTTGGGGGAGTCTATTTTTGTAATTAGTTTTAATAATGGATTATTTTGAAAAATTGTCCTTATTTGTTCTCAAGGTCAACTTTCTCAGGTCATCACTCTACAATCCTAGTCATTCACCGGATTTGGGGCCCAAGGCGGCTTCGATCCTCAATTGCAAGTTAGGCAACTTCCGTTACGTACCTCCGGCTTCCAATCAAAGCAACATCTCTTACGAGGTTCCATCAGCAACCTCTCCGGCATCACATAACATTTTAGCCCCTTGAAGCCTTTCGGATTACTTTGTTGTTGATCTTCTTGCAAGGTTGCGTTTAGCTTAAAAGCTTAAACCTCAGGTTGGAAAACGGGGAAGAGAGTTCATCCAACATCTTTCTCAAACGAAAATAAAAAAAAGCTAAGAAAAACAAATCCAATGACGAAGCCCACGCAATAAAAGACACAAGTAATCAAGAAAAGCGCACACGTCTCAAAACCAAAACCAGATCCACACCCTTCAAGCTCGCCGGAGACACAAACTTCAAGACGCCGCGCCGCTGCGCCGGTGGTGTCTGGATCCTGATGGTAAATCGGATAGATTGTATACACAGTCTGAGCCACTGTCAATGCAAGCAAAAAGATGGCCGCAGCGAGGGAGAGAATAGCCCTGGGGCTCCTGAAGTAAGTATGAATCAGATTAGCCCTCCACACGTTCCAGTCCTTCTTGCAGTACTCGTTCACCTTGCGATGCACATCGCCAAGGCTGCTCTCAGGATCCAGGGTCACGTCTCTGGACAAGCTGTTGAACAGCTTGGCGACAGCCTTGTCGCTGCCGACGGCATTCTGGATGACGCCCTTGGAGTGAAGAAGGCTGACGTCCTTGGCGGAGTCGATGATGTTGTCCATGAAGAAGACGTAGGAGGTGATCTCATTGCCGGCGCCGACGTGGAGGCGCTCGATGTTAGCTAAAGCCTTGACTTTTTCAATTTAATTAGCTAAGTTTGTTTCCGGTTTTTTTCCCATTCCGCATGTACGTGCGCACGAGCCCCAGATTGTGGAAGCCGTGCGCGACGTGGTCATTGTGTGCGTGGCCACAATCCTATTTTGTAGGCCATCTTTCTCTTTATTTTGCATAATAAAGGAGAAGTAAAAAAACCAAAAAGCTGCATCTTCTAGCAGCACAAAAAAAAATCCTCTGTTTTCTTTTTTTTGAGTATTTGTTCTCAGGTTCACCGCGTACAGCCTGCCGCCTACCGCCGCTCGCCATCACCGGCCCTCGCAGGTCTATCACCTGGTATCAGAGCCACTCTGGGCACATGGCATCACGCGAGGCACGTTCGGTTACACCGAGTGAACGACGCGGAAGGTCTCCTTCGCGCAAGCCGCGGGGGAAGGAGCAAGTTGTGGTGGAGCGCGTCATCGAGAAGGTTGTGCCGGCAGGCCCGGTCAAATACCCCGTTCTCACCAAGACAAATTACACGAGTGGTCCTGCTGATGAAGATCAAGCTGGAGGCGCGCTCGCTGTGGGACGCGGTCGAAGTCGGCGACGCCGAGTTCCAAGTGGATCGGATGGCGCTCGACGCGATCTGCAGCGCCGTGCCGGTGGATATGCTCTCCACGCTCGCGACCAAGGAGTCGGCGAAGGAGGCGTGGGACTGCCTCAAGACCATGCGGATCGGCGACGACCGAGTCCGCAAGGCAACCACGCAGAAGCTGCGGCGCGAGTACGAGCTGCTCGCGTTCCGTGATGGGGAGTCCGTGGAGGATTTCGCTATGCGCCTCAACAACCTCACCAACGAGCTGGCAACCCTGGGCGATCCCGAGCCCAAGTCCAAGATCGTCAACAAGTGTAACGCCCCGATTCCACGGATACGGGGACGTCACTGCGACGTATATGCGTAGGTCCGAAAATGCACCCACACATATACGCTAAGCAAAGGTACAACAAGAAATGATCAGAGTGCAACACAAAGCGTGGTATACACACATATATGCCAACATAAAGGTACAATACAAAGTCATCACAGTATATGATAAACATTCCATTTTACATGTATCAGTTATCACAACCAAGTCCCAAAAGTAAGATGTACAGCAAAAGTACAAAAGAGCTCACGAGTAGGATGGAGATCCCGTGAGTCAAAAGAGGTCAGGCACAAGGAACTGGAGCTGGGATGCCTGCCCGCTAAGGATGGCTCGATCTACGATGGACAACTCCACTTCGATCCAGCTTCGGGATCTGAATGTGCAAATCCAAGGGGTCAAGACATATAACAATAAATGAACTACTGCCAAGTGGCTAAGAGACATGAATAGTGTCAGAACGCAAGAATAGTATATAAGAGCAGATATAACAGAATCATAGAACAGGAAATACGGGTAAAACTGATTATAAGTAAAAGTGATTATATACGCTTAAGTCACTGTCCCATGAGACTAGTACATCGAAGGAATAATCCAAACAAGGAAACCCTCATCTATATACCTCTATCTCATGCCACAGTAATCCAAGCATATAGAATCGAAGTTGCAAATCATGTGATAATCATAACGAGAAAGACATAAGCCAATAACCGGAATCATCACTGGAATCACGGCAAGTAGAACGGGAGTCATAACATAACAGGTACACATAACAGTAACTATATCGGGAATCATAACTGACATCAATTATTATTATTACTCGTCTAAACCCATATATCTAGGTATGTGTCTCGGTATCGATCCCAACTCACATACATCCATATATAAGAAAGTCGAGGGTCGTTATCGGAAGTAGATGGAGAACTGATATCACTTCTTATAGTAGTTTCCATACACCTGGAACCGGTTTGGAGGCCCAAAGTCCCCCTAACAGTCATATAGTGTGGGCCCAAAGTCCCACTAACAGTAATCTCCATATTCCGCCCACCTACTATAAGCAAGGTATCATTCCGGCATCCATCACTTCCACCCATACCCCATACAAGTTGTAGCTTATTAAGGATTATCAGTTTACGGGAAAATGAACATAACAGTAATAGCCCTACAGATTCAAGAGGTGGCCCCCATGGATTCAAGAGGTGGCCCCCACCGTGTGGTGTGGCACTTTGTTCCATGTGTCACTTTGTTCTGAGGGAGTGGATTCTAGAGGTGGCCCCCACCGAGTATGGTGTGGCACTTAGTTCCATAAAACAAGGCAGGGTTCCCGTAAACAAGATAATCATGAAGTCAGGTGTATCATGCTTGGTTTAGGAGATAGCGTGACAAAGTGGTGATATATAACAAACAATAAACGTAACAATAAATATATAAATGGCCGGGTCACCATGACATAACAATAGGGTCTAACAAGGTGGTGGCATGTCAGTGGGTCAAGTGATTACATATTAGGTGTCGTGGATATACATGTGTTAAAAGGAAAATAGATAATGACAAAGCTGTGATAAGGTAAGACAAGTGGAACATAGATGCATCCTAGGGTTCAACGACCTCGGAGGGTCTGCCACGCATGCTATAGGATAAGGAAACAATAATAACACGGCAAGGTACAAGTACAAGAATGGAACAAGCAATTGCATGACAAGATGAGGTGACTAGAGGTAATGTACTACAAGTAATAGGTTATTAAGTACAAGGTACATTCACATGAACCAAGTGTAAGATCCATCATGTAACATGTCAAGCGGTACAAATATGAAGCATAAACAAGACTAACATACCATACATGAGCCAGGGTAATATCGAAATTAGAAATGGAAAGAGTCAGAAATTCTGGCCCAGAATCAGACTGTCGGTCGACCTCCGGTCGACTGCCGGTCGACTGGGGACATAACTAACGGTCGACTCCCGGTCGACTGCCGGTCGACTAGTCAGATGCCGTGAGCTCCAGGTTTTGGCCGGTCGACTGCCGGTCGACTGGTCCACACCTAATTCCTAAGTCGGTCGAGTCATCGGTCGACTGCCGGTCGACTGCCAGCTCAAAACTGTGCACGTTGTGCACATCGGTCGAGTGATCGGTCGACCGATCCTCGGAAATCTGCTGTTGTTAAGTTAAAAATCAGATTTTTGTGGGGTTGTCTCTAATAGTCTAAAGATGGGATTTTTATGACATTAGGGGGCCTGATCTACCAACACAAGTACACAAGGGATGGACTAGCCTTGGTGAGTAGAGATATTTACATGGAAAGGTTGGATCTTTAGTTTGATAACCTAAAAATGGAATTTTTATGGTGCAAGTGTTCAAGAGTTCACATCACAAGAAAATAGAGAGCTATCTAGGTCTTGGTGAGTAAGGTACTCACCTGGATAGGTTGGATTGGGGCTTGATCCAAGATGAAGAAGATGATGGCTTCAATCCATGAATTGTTGTTGAAGCTAGGGTTGAAGGAGTAGATCTTGGTGTTGCCTTGGGTTGGTGGTGGAGATGAAGCCCTTGTGATGAAGCCCTAGATGGGTTCTTGAAGTCTTGAGATGGATCCTTGAAGCTAGGGTTTTGGTGGAGGAGATGAGAGGATTTTGTGAGAGAGTTCTTCTTTTGATGAAGTGGAGGAAGAAAGAGAAATTAGCAATTAGGAAAGTATAAATATGATGGGGATTTTGTGAAGGAGATGGAAATAGGATAAATGCAAGGGGGCTTTGTGTGAAAGGGGAGGGGTGAGGTGTCCCTAGGGTGGCCACTTGGCCGGCTATGGGAAGGAGAGAGAATGAGTGGGGTTAGGTGAAGGGTGAGTGGGAAATGAGGTGGCAATTTAGGTGGAAATAGGAATTGCAAAAATTGGAAAAAAGCCAGAAATTCAAGTATCTCGAAATGATCTGGAAATTTTACCAAAAATCAAGAATAATATATAAAGACCAATAGTGAAATCTGTTCGAAGAAATACTTTATAGTTTTAAAATTAAAAATCCCGGAATCAGTGATTTACCGACTCCGAAAGAATTTCCATAAAATCATAAAATTCTCAGAAAAAGAATATAGACAGAAAATATGATTCCAAGAAATAAAGTCTAAAGAACCATCATGAAATTCTAAACTGTTTGAGAACTAAAAATTCGGGAATCGGTCAGCGGTACTGGCCGACACCGGTTTTGAAGAAATTCAATTTAATTCCAGAAAAATCCAGAAAATCACAGAAAATCTAATATATTGAAAAACAATATTTAAAATTGAAATCGGTCAATTCTACACGTCAGAAATACCAAGTCGAAGAATATGCTATGATCGGGCCTCGGCTCAGACTAGGGCTGAATCCGAGTCCACGAATCCAAATCCAATATAAACTAATCGTGTAAGGAATTCATGATACAGAATAAATACAGGAAACAAATCGAAAAAAAATACGATCGAAAATCTGAATACGTAACTAAGTACGTATTCCAGGAACGGGGTATTACAATCTACCCACCTTACAAAAAATTGCGTCCTCGCAATTTCGTTAAGGAGGCAAATGAATACAAGGAGGACGAAGGCACGAATAAAGGCATCATAAAACTAAAACAGGGGATAAGATAAACACAGGAAGAACTAGGATGATCAAGGAAAGAATGACAAGGAAAAATACTTAGAATGAAAATCAACTCAAATACAAGAAATGGGGTAGTGGTTACCAAGAAATCCTAAGGCTCCTGATCTGGATACTGATCTTCCCACTCTGCTGCAACACCTGAAGCCTCTGCTGCCATGACGTGAACTTGGCCTCTACCTGATCTGCTCTAGGCCTCATCCCTCTCTGCTGACGATCATACCGTTGGGGTGGAAATGGAGCTCTCCGGTCAACGGGCTCTGGGTTTCTCCTCAATGGCGGTGCTGGAAGTGCTGGGGCCGGATGCGCTGGAGCTGGAAGAGCTGGTCTGACTGGTGCCGTATGCTCAAACTTCCTGTACCGGCAATCCCTTAGTGCATGACCTCTTGCCCCACATGCCAAACATAATCCATTGGCTACCCGACAATCTCTCCTGTAATGTCCGGGCCTGTGGCAGAAATTGCATGTGATCTGAGGAAGAGGGGTCTGGAATGGTCTCTTCATCATCAGGCCCTGGGTTGCCCTATCTGCATCCTCCTCATCCATCAACTCAAGAGGCCTCTTCTTGGCATGGCTCTTCATCTGATTCTCCTTCTTCTTCTCCAGTCCACGCTCTACTTCTCGAGCTATGGTAAGAACCTCAGAATATGTCTTCAGCTGCTGGGGCATCAAGAGGACCTGTATATCCATCTGTAGGCCCTGCTGAAACCTGCCTGCCCGCTTCTCCTCATCCGTCACCATGTACGGGGCAAAGCGGCTCAACCTGAGAAACTCCGCGGCATACTCATCCACGGACTTACTCCCCTGCCGAAGCCTGATGAATTGCTCTTCCATGTCCTTCTGAGCTGTGACAGGGAAGAATCTGCCGTAGAAACTCTTGGAGAAGGTGTCCCAAGTGACAGGCTTCTCCAATCTGGCCTCCTCTGCTAGCCACCAAGTCCTGGCTATATCTTTTAACTGGATCTTGGCAACTTCCACTTGGTTTTCCTCTGGGACACGGGCTGCATTCAACAAGTCCGATGTGTCCGTCAGCCATTGCTCGGCCTCCAAGGGTTTCTCTCCACCTGTGAATATGGCTGGCTGCAGCCTCCTGAAGTCTGATATGTTCCCCGGCCTCTGTCCCTTAGGTGCTGCTATCTCTTGCCGGAGAAGCTCGGTCTGCTACTGCTGGTTCTCCATCATCATCTGGATAATCCTCAGTAGATCCACATCCTCTCCCGCTGCTCCATTCGATGCTGATCTGGAGTTGCTGCGACCCGATCTCCTCTCCATCGATACGAGGTATGGATAGACCGGAAGGAGCTGGAACATGGAATGGAAGGACTTCAGGATATGAAGGAAAGAATCAAGAAGGACCAAATGTAGAATAAAGAAGGACTAGATAACTTTGTACGTTGTAGTTGGCATTAGCAAATTATAGGAATTTGCAGCTTGTCTGTACTATAGGGGTAAGAGCCTAAGCTCTGATACCAACCTGTAACGCCCCGATTCCACGGATACGGGGACGTCACTGCGACGTATATGCGTAGGTCCGAAAATGCACCCACACATATACGCTAAGCAAAGGTACAACAAGAAATGATCAGAGTGCAACACAAAGCGTGGTATACACACATATATGCCAACATAAAGGTACAATACAAAGTCATCACAGTATATGATAAACATTCCATTTTACATGTATCAGTTATCACAACCAAGTCCCAAAAGTAAGATGTACAGCAAAAGTACAAAAGAGCTCACGAGTAGGATGGAGATCCGTGAGTCAAAAGAGGTCAGGCACAAGGAACTGGAGCTGGGATGCCTGCCCGCTAAGGATGGCTTGATCTACGATGGACAACTCCACTTCGATCCAGCTTCGGGATCTGAATGTGCAAATCCAAGGGTCAAGACATATAACAATAAATGAACTACTGCCAAGTGGCTAAGAGACATGAATAGTATCAGAACGCAAGAATAGTAATAAGAGCAGATATAACAGAATCATAGAACAGGAAATACGGGTAAAAACTGATTATAAGTAAAAGTGATTATATACGCTTAAGTCACTGTCCCATGAGACTAGTACATCGAAGGAATAATCCAAACAAGGAAACCCTCATCTATATACCTCTATCTCATGCCACAGTAATCCAAGCATATAGAATCGAAGTTGCAAATCATGTGATAATCATAACGAGAAAGACATAAGCCAATAACCGGAATCATCACTGGAATCACGGCAAGTAGAACGGGAGTCATAACATAACAGGTACACATAACAGTAACTATATCGGGAATCATAACTGACATCAATTATTATTATTACTCGTCTAACCCATATATCTAGGTATGTGTCTCGGTATCGATCCCAACTCACATACATCCATATATAAGAAAGTCGAGGGTCGTTATCGGAAGTAGATGGAGAACTGATATCACTTCTTATAGTAGTTTCCATACACCTGGAACCGGTTTGGAGGCCCAAAGTCCCCCTAACAGTCATATAGTGTGGGCCCAAAGTCCCACTAACAGTAATCTCCATATTCTGCCCACCTACTATAAGCAAGGTATCATTCCGGCATCCATCACTTTCACCCATACCCCATACAAGTTGTAGCTTATTAAGGATTATCAGTTTACGGGAAAATGAACATAACAGTAATAGCCCTACAGATTCAAGAGGTGGCCCCCATGGATTCAAGAGGTGGCCCCCACCGTGTGGTGTGGCACTTTGTTCCATGTGGCACTTTGTTCTGAGGGAGTGGATTCTAGAGGTGGCCCCACCGAGTATGGTGTGGCACTTAGTTCCATAAAACAAGGCAGGGTTCCCGTAAACAAGATAATCATGAAGTCAGGTGTATCATGCTTGGTTTAGGAGATAGCGTGACAAAGTGGTGATATATAACAAACAATAAAACGTAACAATAAATATATAAATGGCCGGGTCAACCATGATATAACAATAGGGTCTAACAAGGTGGTGGCATGTCAGTGGGTCAAGTGATTACATATTAGGTGTCGTGGATATACATGTGTTAAAAGGAAAATAGATAATTGACAAAGCTGTGATAAGGTAAGACAAGTGGAACATAGATGCATCCTAGGGTTCAACGACCTCGGAGGGTCTGCCACGCATGCTATAGGATAAGGAAACAATAATAACACGGCAAGGTACAAGTACAAGAATGGAACAAGCAATTGCATGACAAGATGAGGTGACTAGAGGTAATGTACTACAAGTAATAGGTTATTAAGTACAAGGTACATTCACATGAACCAAGTGTAAGATCCATCATGTAACATGTCAAGCGGTACAAATATGAAGCATAAACAAGACTAACATACCATACATGAGCCAGGGTAATATCGAAATTAGAAATGGAAAGAGTCAGAAATTCTGGCCCAGAATCAGACTGTCGGTCGACCTCCGGTCGACTGCCGGTCGACTGGGGACATAACTAACGGTCGACTCCCGGTCGACTGCCGGTCGACTGGTCAGATGCCGTGAGCTCCAGGTTTTGGCCGGTCGACTGCCGGTCGACTGGTCCACACCTAATTCCTAAGTCGGTCGAGTCATCGGTCGACTGCCGGTCGACTGCCAGCTCAAAACTGTGCACGTTGTGCACATCGGTCGAGTGATCGGTCGACTGTCGGTCGACCGATCCTCGGAAATCTGCTGTTGTTAAGTTAAAAATCAGATTTTTGTGGGGTTGTCTCTAATAGTCTAAAGATGGGATTTTTATGACATTAGGGGGCCTGATCTACCAACACAAGTACACAAGGGATGGACTAGCCTTGGTGAGTAGAGATATTTACATGGAAAGGTTGGATCTTTAGTTTGATAACCTAAAATGGGATTTTTATGGTGCAAGTGTTCAAGAGTTCACATCACAAGAAAATAGAGAGCTATCTAGGTCTTGGTGAGTAAGGTACTCACCTGGATAGGTTGGATTGGGGCTTGATCCAAGATGAAGAAGATGATGGCTTCAATCCATGAATTGTTGTTGAAGCTAGGGTTGAAGGAGTAGATCTTGGTGTTGCCTTGGGGTTGGTGGTTGGAGATGAAGCCCTTGTGATGAAGCCCTAGATGGGTTCTTGAAGTCTTGAGATGGATCCTTGAAGCTAGGGTTTTGGTGGAGGAGATGAGAGGATTTGTGAGAGAGTTCTTCTTTTGATGAAGTGGAGGAAGAAAAGAGAAATTAGCAATTAGGAAAGTATAAATATGATGGGGATTTTGTGAAGGAGATGGAAATAGGATAAATGCAAGGGGGCTTTGTGTGAAAGGGGAGGGGTGAGGTGTCCCTAGGGTGGCCACTTGGCCGGCTATGGGAAGGAGAGAGAATGAGTGGGGTTAGGTGAAGGGTGAGTGGGAAATGAGGTGGCAATTTAGGTGGAAATAGGAATTGCAAAAATTGGAAAAAAGCCCGAAATTCAAGTATCTCGGAATGATCTGGAAATTTTACCAAAAATCAAGAATAATATATAAAGACCAATAGTGAAATCTGTTCGAAGAAATACTTTATAGTTTTAAAATTAAAAATCCCGGAATCAGTGATTTACCGACTCCGAAAGAATTTCCATAAAATCATAAAATTCTCAGAAAAGAATATAGACAGAAAATATGATTCCAAGAAATAAAGTCTAAAGAACCATCATGAAATTCTAAACTGTTTGAGAACTAAAATTCGGGAATCGGTCAGCGGTACTGGCCGACACCGGTTTTGAAGAAATTCAATTTAATTCCAGAAAAATCCAGAAAATCACAGAAAATCTAATATATTGAAAAACAATATTTAAAATTGAAATCGGTCAATTCTACACGTCAGAAATACCAAGTCGAAGAATATGCTATGATCGGGCCCTCGGCTCAGACTAGGGCTGAATCCGAGTCCACGAATCCAAATCCAATATAAACTAATCGTGTAAGGAATTCATGATACAGAATAAATACAGGAAACAAATCGAAAAAAAATACGATCGAAAATCTGAATACGTAACTAAGTACGTATTCAGGAACGGGGTATTACAACAAGTATCTCCGAGTCGCTCGCCCGAGGTACAAGCAGCTTGTTCTTTCATAGAAACTTTACTTGATGTGGAGGACCTGTCTGTAGAGGAGATCACCGGCCGCCTCAAAGCAGCCGAAGACGACATCGACCCTG